>PVHY01012087.1:0-45685 GCA_004024945.1 Uropsilus gracilis
CACTTGACAGAAGGACCTGATTACAAGCACAAGGCAAAGGTAATAGTTGATCCAGGCAACTGAGTGAGAGAATGTGGCTACATTGTTCTTGATGCCTGAGACACCAGATACAATAATCACATTGGACATTCTAGGTGAGTCGGGCGAATAATTGGGAGATGGAGGCAAAGGGAAAAGGAGCAAATGGACCTGTGAAGAATCCTATGGTCCAAATGACGCCCTCATGGATCCTGGTCTTAAAGTTTTCTCTTGGTAGAAAAATAACTTAATGGCCCAGTTGTCTGCTGCCTCAGCCAACGGAATACCTGTTATCAGCATACTGTGCATGTGTGGCACACTTGGTAACCTGAACTGACAGATGCCCGTCCTTGCTTCCTTCGTGATGCCATCCCTAACACCACTTGCAAAGTATGATCTTAATCATGGTGAAAAGTGCGTCCTGGGACAACGTTCTCATGGGATCATGCTAGTTCCTACTTCCCTGCTTTAACCTTCAGTGAACAAATTCATCTTGATATATCATCCCTCCTGGAGCCCTGACTGTGTCAACCCTATTGACAGACCTTTTGAAGGGAAGCTTTGCTTAGACACCACACTCTGAGGACTTAGATGTTGGGTGCTGGAGACCTGATTGTAATCTCTGATCCCACTTAATCAATCAGAGCACATATAGATAGACACTTCTGGGTGTGAAATTTTTTTTTAAATCACTTAAAATGATGTCCTAATGATTTCTGAAACCTGAGAAATCAAAGGAGAAATAATGGTGGGAAATTAAACAGTAAGTGTTGATGGAAACCTTAGTTGGTTTCCATCTTAAATGGTGGAATATCAGAAAAAAATACAGAAAATATATGCAAGCTGGGTTGAAGAATTCTTTGTAGTGGATGAGAACACTACAAATACCAGGCAAAATAATCACTAGGCATGCAAGGAAATACATTGACAGAACTTACCTAAATCTTCTTCATATTGATTCATAAAAGAAAAAAAAAGAAAAATTAATATGGAGACAAATTAAGTGCCCAATTAAGCAAGAGTATTTAATAATAACACACGTATACACACCCATACCCACACATACACACACACTGGACTTTTCTCATTTATTAAAAATAAAAAGATGCTATCTGTCACACCTGGATAAAGCTGCAGATTTCATACTATATAAATAGGTCAAAGAAGTAAACAAATATCAGGTGTTTTTACTCATTTGTGGAAATTAAAAAAAAAAAACAAAAGGAAAACAAAATTAAATAAAACAAACTCAAAAATGCAAAATGAAGAAGGGGTGCAATAAACTATGGTGAACAAATATGAACAACTTTGTGGTGAGGGTGGTATGGTAACATAATCTAAATGTTATGACTCTAGATTTCTAAATCACATGAAGTGCTAATAACTGTTACCACAATAAAAATACATATTTTAATGTGTAAGGGAAGCAACTGTTTTCATGGTATATATTTATTTCCTGAAAACATATGGAAAATATTTGGATCAAAGGAAAAACTTTAATGTCTTAATTGGTAGTAAAAGGTTGATGTTCTAGGTCAACAAACACTGGATGGTAACAGAATTTGCACAGATCTTGAGGACAATGCTTGAATAAATTTCACTCTGGAGACAAAGAGTCAGTGCTCATCTCTGAAGTTTAGATTAGTGCCGCTAATATATTAATGGGGTTCTTTACAAGAAATGAGTAACAATGTCCCTACTTTCAAATATATTCTAAAAAGTTTTCTTGAATGGAAACTATATTCCTAGCACCATAATATTAATAGACTGTATCAATGTCTTTCTTGAATAATAGCAAAATATAGGAAAGCAAGAAAAGCCCATGTTACCTTTAAAAGAAAATTATCATTGGAAAAATTACAAGATCAAATATTGTGTCATAGAAAATATATTTGGCAACACACTAAAGTTATTCTTTCCATTGATTATCACTACGCCATTGTAAGTAAGAAATGTGTAAAATTGCACAATTTTTGATATAAGATGCTTGATGTTTCATCAAGTATTTGTTAGCAATTTCCCTTTGCAAAATTATATTCGCAACATGCATTCAACATGCAAACAAACATGCATTTCAACATGCATATATCACATTCAACATGCAAGCAAACAAACAAAAATACAAAATAATTCATTGCATCTAGTCAGGAAAAAAGTCCGTAAAGCTTATGGAGATATTTGTATACCTGTAAAAACTTGGGTGATGTGTAGAAGAGTCATGGAAGATTGAACCTCAACATAAAGTTGACCATACAATGATATAAAATGAACATTTGACGCACAATCTTTGCTCACTGTTTTAAAGTCTTTTCCCATTAAGTCAAGATGATATAACTTGTACATTCATGGACCCCATACAATGGAATGAGTGAGTTTCCTATTGCAATGTGTGTTTAAAAAATACTAAAGGGAACTATGTGTTCACAAGTTCAGTCTTTCATCTCACCAGCCTCTTTGTGAAACAGGAGCAAATTCCCAGAAACCAAGAAAAATCAATAGTGATAGGGAAAGAATGCCCTGGTGTGGATTAAAAGAGAATGATAAAATATAGAAGGGTTAAGACACTGAAACATAAAAAAATGTATATAGGAGGGATTTATCGATGATACATTGAGACAGGAAAAAACAAAACCTTCCACGGTTGCCTCTTGAGACAGCACTGAGAAGCATTTCTCACTCAAAACTGAAAAAACATGTTCAACAGGCATAGCTCTTATGAGAAATATAGTTCCATTAACACACCACCGTCAAGCCAATGGGACTGAGATCAGAAATAATATCATGCAAAGATAATACAATTCTCTCTCACTGGTCAAAATGCATCAATAATTGTCTTTTTCACTTTTATTAGTGGAAGTGAAGACACAGTCATATAAAAGAGAGGATTTTAAAAACAAGCGAGGTAAAGATAGTAATTAAAACACTATCTGGCAGCACTATATGCAATTTTAAACACAAAAAATATGCCATATATGTTATTCAGTTGAAATAAAAGTTATCAATGATATAGCATCATAGCAGGAGAGTATACAAGTTTTATTTATGCTATAAGAACAAATCATTGGCAAATTCTAGTACTATTCTTTCAGATGCCCTGTTAAAGAACAGCATGAGAATTGAGAGATATGTAAATATTTAACAATATCTTCTTCTGAAGATTCTTACATAAATATTCATTGGGATGTTAGATTTGCCAAAATATAATAATTTGTGTCAGGAATGTCAAAAAGTGAATTCACTTGTTAAGTCTGTATATATACATACATACAGATAGATGGATGGATGGATAGATAGATAGATAGATAGATAGATAGATAGATAGATAGATAGATGATAGATAGATAGATAGATAGATAGATAGATAGATAGATAGATAGATAGATAGATAGATAGATAGATAGATAGATATAGAAGAAAATTGGAGGAGGAAGTTGATGAAAAATATATAGCTATAAATAAAATATAAAAATGTGGGTAATATATGAAAGAATGAGTTTCAATTTCACTCTTGACATTGAAAAACAGGTATTTACAGAGGCTTGAAAGGAAAATGTCCATTCAAATTTCACTCAAAACACTGAGATTTCTCTCACGTGCTAGGCTTAGAAAGTTATCTGTAAAATATTAATTGGCTCTCAAACATGGAAACTGTGACTCTGGTCCTCCCATTGAATAAGTTCCAGAAAGTCAAACTATGGAAGCCACGTAGCCATCAAAAATAAACTTTATCTCAGCCACTTCTTAGAAAACCACAGCAAATTAAATGAAGAAAGAGTAGTAGCCTAAATACTGACAGGGAAAAAGTGATATCAAATGGAGGAAGAAGGAATGTGAAAGATGAAAACTAGGAAACTGAAATGGCAAGAAGTGTAGAGGTCCAGTAGAAAAGCATGAAATGCATAAAGTTAAAAAGACAAGGAATGATAAGGCAACTAGATAGCATAAATTTTGAGTGTTGGGAGGAATGGATTTCAAAAAATATTATCATCTTTTCCCACAGGATTTTCTGAAAAAGTAAATGAAGAGGCCAAGGTAAATATCAAGAACAACATAAGGAAATTGAAATATGTTAAATATTCATTGTTGAAAATTATACCTATCTACATACAAAGAAGCATACACTTAACATATGCACACACACAAACACACACACAATGATGAAGGAAAACTCATTTTGTGCAGAGAATATTTTTTGAAAAGGTAAATAAATCATATAACAAGATGGTTGAGTTGAGAAAATTTATGGGGATAGGTTCTAATGGAGAGCCTTTTAAAAAATCTTCTTTCTCTCTTCTCTCTCTGTTTTGATATTACTTTGGACCTTATTACTCACATTTAGCTTTCATGCTTTCTTTCATGTTACTAAATAAATGCAGACTACTCTCATCACTATTAAAGGTACATTCAAATACAAAGACATAAACACCAACTTGAAGATGTTGCAGCATCCAACCTCTGGAAAAAAACTCACTGAGCTAGTGCCTAAGTGAGGACTTCATTGAGTCATACAACAGGAAAGGTTTAAGAATTTAATGAAAGCATTGATGGTGGTAGGTTGGAGTGTCACTGCTTCTGGCTCCTTATCAATACTGACACTTTAAAAAGGTCTAAGAATTAGTTTAAACAAAACCATTTTTCACAATGGTTGTAACAGAAGGAGAAATCATAAAACAAATATAGGGGAACTTGATAAAACATGGAGAAAGCATGCTTCAACTGGAAATATTAAGTGCAAAGATCAGTCACAAATATTATATGTATGACTTTGTTGAGAAAGATATTAAATGAGATTTTAGCATAAAAGCATAAGAAAAAAGGCATGATTATGTTTGTATTGATATTTATTAATGGAACTATTCTTTTCCATTTATCACTAATTAAGAACATGAAAGGTAGGAATTAGATTTATTGAAAAGAAAGCTCAGTAACAGGAAGGAGGAGCGCAAACCTTTTAAACTAGCCTCAGAGAAGATCAAACAATGGATAAAAAATAGATGAAAAGGTAGGAGAAATGAGAAGTTTTGAGGATGAAGGGTTATGTGAGTAAATGTCAGAAATATTTACCAAATTTGTTTATGATAGAACCTGGAAAATAAAAAGGGAAAAATACATGTAAATTTTGAGAAAAACAAAGGAATTAAAAATCCAGTTTTCTAACATCTTTGCATTTGAAATTAAATTTAATAAATGTAGACACCCTGACAAGTTAAAAGCACAGTCATATACACCACACATTAACATGCAACAGTGATAGATTATACTCTTGACGGTTTTAATAAAAATGACCCATTTTGCTGAAATAATTGAATTTGGAAATGTCATTTATTAATTCCAGTAATTTATTTTTAAAGAGTTGACAATAAATTCTGTGCAGTCACTAATTATATAAACAGATTATGTGTACCATATATATATCAACATAAAATAATTCAGAAATTTTTTAAATATTATATATGTATATAATTAGCAATTAGGGTAACTATTTAAATGAACTATGAGCAAACAAATAATAATATAAAACCACCT
Source organism: Uropsilus gracilis (assembly GCA_004024945.1). NCBI lineage: Eukaryota > Metazoa > Chordata > Mammalia > Eulipotyphla > Talpidae > Uropsilus > Uropsilus gracilis. The sequence goes on from PVHY01012087.1 coordinate 5,545, forward strand.
CTAGAGGTAATATGGGTATGTACAGAGTGTGTCCACTCACATATGCTGAGTTCTTATTAGTTACCATTTCACTCCAGATCTAAATAAAGTACATTACTTGAAACCCTTAAAGAGAGATTGATGTTCTAAGTCATAGGATATGACCATGTGTAGGGCAAAGCTGACCTCAGTTACAATGAAATAGATAGTGTCACAAATGCTTTTGATTAATAACACCAATTTGTTGCAAAGAAAATGTCTGCAGATAATGTAAAGCAATACACTAGAATAATAAACAAAAAGCCATGAGGAAAAGTCAAAACAAGCTAACAAACAAACTGAAGTGCACAACTTGGTGGGAGGCGGGACAGGAGAGGGTGGGAACAGTTATGGAGGGAAAACTGTGTGCGAACCCCAGGTATTACAAAGAGGTGAAATTTATATATAAATAAATTATTTAATGAAAAAGATACAAATCACAGAAGAAAGGGGAAAAGTAATTATAAACAAGAATGATAAATATCTGTTGAGAAAACACTAAGGAGACAAAGTCATACAAATAAAAGCAGATAGTGGAAATTGAAAGGGTTTACCATTGTGACACATGTGCAAGTAACTAAAGCAACCACAACTGTGCACACAGAGCAATACATGGACAAAATTGCCTTTTTCTCTCTTCATTTTATTACCACAATAAGAATGGAGCAAACAATATATTCAGAAAATGATATACTGCTTATAAAGCATGCTATCATTTTGAGTGAGTAGTACATTTTTTTCTTTTGCACAGAGGAATGTTATTTAAAGATCAAGAAAGAAAAACTTATGTCCCTTGTCATAACTTGGATGAGCTGGAATGGATTATACTAAGCAAAAAAGACAGAAGGTGAAAGATAAATTTAGGATAGTGTCAGTGATATGCGAAATAGAGCGAGACCAACACAACATGTTACACAACTACAAACATTAAAACCAATATGTGAAGACTGACCATAGGTTTCAGGCATCCAAGAGGGGCAGAGGAATAGGAGGGATAATATTGGGAAATGAGTGAGAGAGCATAATGGTCAATGGTAAAAGACAATGGTGGTGAGCTATGGTGAGCTATGTGACCACACCGCAAAATATTAATAAGTATATAAGACAAATGCATTTCATTAATTAACTATATATAAATCTTAAATTATATGTTTTACCGTAAGGATAAGAAGAGGAGAAAATGTCAAGCCTTAAAGAGTTACGGATTATAACACACATATCAGAGAACTGAAACCTCAATTTTCAAAGGCCCTCTCACAAATCAGAGGAAATATTCTACTTTTATACAAGCTCTGAGTCCAAATGAGATGTAGCAAGCACTTCCATAGGACAAAGTCAATTATTGGTCTTCCAATGTGTTGTGTACCTTATATAGAAAAACATACTGAAAACAAACAGTCACATATGAGACATTGAAATGGAAAGTTAAATGGAAAGCAGGGTAGTGATCCATGAGAAAAGCTACCAATGCATTAGCCTAAAAGACAGCGTATGATAAGGCAACAAGTGGCATTAATTTTGATTGTGGGAGGAATGGATTTTCAACTAAACTACCATGCCTTCCCACAGGATTTTCTGAAAAATTAAATAAAGAGATCATTTTAAACATCATCAATGGCATAAGGAAATTAAAATATGTTAAATATTCATTGTTGAAAATTATTCCTGCCTGGGTATAAGCGCAAACCCAACATTTGTGCGCACGCGCGCACATACAAACTGATGAATTCGAGCTCACTTTAACCAGAAAACATTCCTTGAAAAGTTAAATAAGGAAAAAAAAAGACTGCAGAATTGAGAAAATCTATGGGGATATCAGTTCTGATGGGTAAATTTTAATGTTCTTGCTCTATTTTGAAATTTCTGGGACTATATTACTCATTTTTAGCATTGATGTTTTCTTTCATGTTACTAAATAGATTCAGACTACTCTCATTACTATGAAACCTATTCTATTTTAATAAAAAATCATAAATACCAACTGCAATAACTTGAAGAGTGTTGTTGGGTCTAGTTCCTGGGTACCTCTAATAACAAAACTTTTTCAAATAGTACATAAATATCTCTTACTTGAGTTTCTGCATTAGCTGGTGCCTAAGAGAGGACTCGGTGGAGTGTCACAACAGATGGTTTAAAACCTGAATGAGAGCAGTTACCATGGCAGGTTGGAGCAAAACCGCTTCAGGATCTTTAATAGCGCTAACTTTTTTAAATGGAGTTTAAAATTTAGTTTAAACAAAACCATTGTTCACAATGGATATAAAAAAGGAAAAACCATAAAAAAATGTAGGGGAACTTGAATAAAGCATGAACAATCATGCTTCAATGGGAATTATTAAGTGCCAAGATCAATCACAGATTATATGTATATTTGTGTTGAGGAAGATAGTAAATGAGATTTTAGGGCAAAGGCATAAGAAACAAAAGCATGACTATGCTTGTATTGAAATGCATTAATAGAAGATATTTTTTCAACTTATCTCTAACTAAGAAAATGAAGAGTAATATCAATGCCTTAAAATGAATGCTCAAGGAGGGGGACAAATATTTTAAACAAGCCTTACTTTGGTGGGGGGGGTTTCAAAATACACATTTCTATGAAAACTGAAGCCACACAGCTTAATGTGCATATCATCTACCAGGAGTAATGTAGCCATGTTTCCACCTGGATATTGTGGAGCAAAATAGTCTAAGATTATAAATGTCATCCTATGAGGAGTCTGAATAAAAAATCCTCTTGGTTAAGTAATATGCATCAGGGGATTTGCTTTGGTCTGTGTTTTTCAAAACATGTGCTACAAACTGAAAAAGTTGTCAGCTCAGGACGTAAAAATGAAGGAGGAAATAACCAATAAAATAACCCATCTCTACAAATGTCTCAGTGACGTAATAGCCCATTGCAGACTACTACAGACTAAAGAGAGTCATTGCTTATTCCCATTTCCTATAAAAACAAAAATGTAAACAAAAAATATACCTAGAACATAAAATGTGTAATATATTAAGTTTCTACAAACTCCTATAGAATTATCTGAGAAGTTTGTTGTACCATTTACATAAATCATTTAGGGGAGATGATATTCTCAATCAATTGGCATTAAGTGAAGTACTTTTAAATACATTAAGAAAAAAATTTCATAATTTGTACAACTAATAAATGTGAAATGTGAAGAAAAAAACTAAAAACGTATAAATATGGATAGAACATCATCATGAAAAATGAACTAGATGAAAGATAATACCTGATGAAGGAATCTTATCTCAGTTAGCAGTATTTGAAAATGATAGATGGGGGACCTTATTTTCAGGTTTGGAGTTGTCTGCTAACTAAAAGCTTGGCTCAATTGCAGCTCCATGGTAGTTGCCCCTCGAACGTGTATGTGGACAAAGACTCTATATCAGAGCTTGACAGGAAAAACTATATGTGGCTATTAACCTAATCACCATCTGCATGAAATTCTTAATGAAACCATAACACAGTCTGGAGACATAAGCAATAATGTCAGTAAGAAAGGAAATGTATACCATTTAGAAGGAGAAACAAAAAAGAGTGAGGTGTAGAGCAAATGAAAAGGAAATGAAAAGGAAAATAATTGATGAGAAATTATCTATACATCTTACATAAAATAGTGGAGAAGGAAGAAGGGAAGAACAAACAATGGGCAGAATATAGATGAAAAGGCAGAAAATGTTAAGAATTTTAAGGGGTTATGTCATTGAGGGGTTATCAGAAATATTTACCAACTGATACTTCAGGAACATCTGAAAAACAAAATGGAAAAAAATGCATGTGAATGTTGAGGAATCAAAATGAAAAATATGTTTCATAGAATATTTTCATTTGAATTGATTTAACAGAGATGCAGTTACCCTCACACACAAGTTAAAGCACAGACACATATGTCATGTATTATCGTGCGATACTAGTGACAGAATGTTCATATGAAAATGATTAAAAAAATGACCCATTTTCCTGAAATGAGAAATAAATATGGAAAATATATTTATTAGTTCTCAAATCTTACTCATTAAATAGTTGTCAATAAACTCTATGCCTGCCACTAATATAAACATGTGTATATTTATTTAATATATAATACATAAAATGTAAAGATAACTCTGAAACTTGTAAAAACAATATATAATTAATTTTAGAGTCACCATATTATATAAAATATGCACAAACAATTAGTTTGATTGCATGAAACCACTTCTAGAGATAACAGGAGTTTGCACTGTGTATCACCATTCATATTAACTGATATATATATATACATATATATAAAACATTATTTTTATTAGGGTGATATTTTCACTCAACTTCCAAATAAAGTTCATTAATTGAAACTTTAAAAAGGGAGGTAAATGTTTTACGTTGTAGACCACAAGCATGTCTTGGATAAAAATAACAACAGACACAATGAAAACAGAACAGATTTCTGCTTGAAAGACATTAATGAATGATATGTTCTCCAATTATGAGCTAATGAAAAAAATAATATCAAGCCAACAAACATGTAAATCATTTAACATGGAGGAAAAGGAAGCAAACATGTAACCTATCAGAATCAGACAGAGACCAAAATACCTAATAGATAAAACAATTTGTTTACATATACTAACATCAGTAGAACCCTAAAACAAACAAACAAAAATAGTAATACATAAAGTATGCAAAAAACAACAGGAATAGGAGAATAAAGCACAATGGATATTCTTATGAAAATTCAAAAGACAAGATCAACTAAAACAAAAACGTAAAATGATAAAGAATACTTATATCTCAAAAATCAACTTAAATATAAATAGTCTGAAAATAAGTATATAATGTTGGAATGCATTCAAAAACAATGACCAATCTTATGTAGTTTATAAGAAATCCAGTTAATCAATAAACACAAGCATGGATTTAGTTTGGAGACAAAACCTGAAAGAACCTACATGAAAAGTGAAGGCCATCAAAAAGAAGGGAAAAATAGCAGGAGAACCTATAATTATACCTGATAAAGTAAAAGATACCCAACTAAGAAAGTAATAAGAAATAGTGTACACAATACTATGAGTAAGGTCCTAATAAATAAAGTAATAACACTAAGACTCTTGCAATACCAGCTGGTCTTGCACTGTTGTTTCTTGGTAGGTATTTGATTAGTGTCTAATTTCTTTGCTTGTAATTGGTTTTGTCGAGTTTTCTATTTCTTCTTTGCTCAATCTTAGGTGGTTTTGTTACTCTAATAATTTGCCCATCTTGTCTAGGTTGTTGAACTTGCTTGCATTCAATTTTTGACATTAATCTCTGATTGTCTGCTGGACTTCCACTATGTCTACTATGTCTGTTGTAATTTCTGTTTTTTCATTTACAATTCTATATCTTTTCATTTTCTACCTCTTTATATGTAATTTATATACATATATATATTTCACATGATTGTAATCCCTGGAGATCACCCACCATTTCCCCTCTCTGCTACAGCTGGTCCCCCCACCCACTCACCCCCGCATTGTGTACGTTCATTTGGTTGTCCATATATTAGTGAAAACAGGTGGTTTCTGTCTTTTTCTTTCTGACTTGTTTCTGCTAATATGATTTCTTCTAAGTACATCCATGTTACCACAAATTCATAAAATTTTAATTGATGAGTAATATCATTATGTATATGTACCACATCTTTTTCATCCATTCATCTGTTTGGGGACATTTGGGTTGTTTCCATGTCCTTGCAATTATAAATAGTGTTGCAATAAACATCCAAGCACAGGTGTTCCTTTGTACCCACATTGAAGTCTCCTTTTGGTAAATTCTCGGAAGAGTGAATGCTGGGTCAAATGGTAGTTGCATTTTCATTAGTTTGAGGGTCCTCCACACTGCTTTCCATAGTGGCAGGACCAGTTTATATTCCCACCAACAGTGTAAGACTGTTCCTTTCTCTCCACATCCACGCCAGCACTTGTGTTTTGTTGTTGTTGTTGTTGTTGTTGTTGTTGTTGTTTTGATGTAGGCCATTTTCTTTTCTGTGTTTTTTTTTTTTTTTTATGTAGGCCATTCTTACTGGTGTAAGGTGGTATCTCACAAAAACCAAAATCAAAATGGATAAAAGACTTAGATGTCAGACCTGAAACCATAGCATACATAGAGGAAAACTTGGGTAAAACCCTCCATGAATTGCAATTCAGAAATCCATTTCTGGAAACATATAAAGATGGCACAAAAATATAAACAGATGGGACTACATCAAACTAAAAAGCTTCTTATAGCAAAAGAGACAACAGAAAAATCTAAAAGAAGCCCAACTGAATGGGAAAATTTTTTTGCCCTCCACAAAAATGATAGGGTTTAATAACAAAGATCCACAAGGAACTTACACAACTAAGCAGAAACAAAACAATAAGCCCAATCAAAAAATGGTCAGAAGAAGTAAAAAGACACTTCTCCAAAGAGGAAATACAAATGGCCAACAGGCACATCAAAAATTCCTAAACATCATTAGCAATCAGGGAAATGCAACTCAATTTCTTCCTCTTTTGTTTTGTGAGCCTGGCTACAGGCTTGACTGCTTATCCTAAGAACCAGCTTTTGGATTCAGTGAAGTTTTGGTTGTTCTTTTTTATTCCTATTTTGTTTATTTTTGCTTTATCATTTTATTATTTCCTTTCTTCTACTGTCATAATGGGCTTTTTTGTTCTTTTTCTATTTCTTTCAGATGGGAGATTAAGTTGCTTCTTTGGGTTCAGTCTAATTTTTGATTTGGGACTGCACTGCTACATATTTTCTTATAATAATTGCTCTTGCTCTTCTGAGATTGTATGCATTATAATTTCTCTCAAGTTAATTCTTTTAATATCTTCTTTGAAATCCACATTAATCAATGGTCATTCAATAGCCTGTTGCTCAGTACCCACGTAATTGGACAAACACTTTTTCTTTCTTTTGGTTTTGACTACTTTTCTTTTGGTCTTGAAGGTATTTAATATGCCACTTCATTCTCTTCTTAATCATAGAGTTTCTGCAGATAAGTCTAATGCTACCTGAATTGGGTTTCCCTTATAAGTTATCTATTTTGCCCCTTGTCAATTTTATTCTTTTCTCATTGTCTTGGTTTATTGGATGCATTAGTATTCTGTGTCTTGTTAAAGATTTCAGTAATATAGCTTGGTATCCTTTAGGGTCCCTGTATCTATTTCCATTTCAATCTTAAAGTTTGAGTTTTCTTCAATAATTTTCTTGACTACCTTTTTCAGTTCCCTTCTTACTCTCTTCTTCTTTGTTTCCTATGACTAAATCCTTTCTTTTCAAGGTGTCAGACATATCTCAAAGAGTTTCACATTCTTTTTTCTTTGTCTCTTTCTCTTCCCTGGTTCTCCTAGTGTTTGTGTCTTGGAGATTACTAAAACATTCTTCCATCTATTTTATTCAAACGTCATGATTTGCTACAGAATATTCTAACTTTTCCTCTGATTGTCACATGCTGAATTTTCTCCACTTTCTTGTTTAGCATTTCAGTATCAATCTTCAGTTTGTTGATTATGTTTTCAATGGTTCTTATCCTTTTCTGTCTTTTTATATATCTTTGAACTATTTTTGAATTCTTTGATTTTCTTTCTTGTCTGGGAACAAGAAATCAAAGTTTACTGAAACCAACCCAGTTGAGTGTATTCGCACAGCTATTGAGTGGGAAAGTGGAGGGTGATCACACAGAAGCCAAGCACTAGAAGTGAGGTACAGCAGGTTTGGGGGAACCAGCTCTCTGCCTCTCCTGGGAGCAGTGTATCTTGGGTGGTTTCTGCTTCTCACTGTGTTCCTCCATTCTCCACTCTGAGTTCTCCATCTTGCAGATTGAGTGTCCAACAAAAACTATGACCCTTGAATCAACTCCAGAAGAGACCCTTTGATTGATAATTTCATGTCTGTCAGGACAAGAGGACTGTAAGCTATAAAATACTGCTGGGCTACGAATGCGATGCCTGAGTACAGTATCCACCCCCGGTCTGGTAGATTTGATTGCAGGTATGTGATTTTCTTAACTATGACAAATTTGGATACTTAATTTGACTAGAGAAAAGTTATTCTATGTCTATGATGTTGGTCTCTGGAGATTGATTCACATTGTTTGGTGCATTGTTCCCCTGAAGATTTGTTTGTTCTTTTATATTTTTTTCCTCCTACTTGTTTGATTTCAAGTTTCCTATACTATAGATAGGGCTTCTGTTGGATATGAGTCTTCCTTTCTCTCTAATTTCAGTGTTTCTTAGGATAAAATGCAGGACATCTTTGCAGTTTGAGCCAGTGGGCAGTAATGCAAGCTGATATAACCTAGGTAAGGGCCTGAGGGTCATCCAGGTGGGTGTATGGGCTGTTGAGTTCAGTGAATGTCTATCTGGTTGAGATGCTGAGAAGTGTCATGGGTAGTCATATGGCCTCTGGTTATTCTAATGTACTTCCTAACTAAGCACCTGGGTTTCACTTCTTTGTGTAGGGACTTATGTGGATCTTGTGGACAATCATAGGGGGTTTTGTAGGTTCAAGCAGGCATTAAGGGGATTCTGTATTACATTGCAATGCTTCTTCCTGATTGATTAGATGCTATCTGTGTGGGTTGGGGCCAGCATGACTTATCTAGTAGACCACTGTTCATCTGGATGGGGGCTGATGAGTTCTCTTGGAAAAGAGTTCTCTGAGCACCCTGGCTGCCTCCTTCAGTTTTGTCTCAGTGGTCTAGATGAGCACTGGATATTCTTGTGAAAGTTTGATAGACTGCTGTTATTCTGGAAAACAGGCAGACCTTGAAGGGCACAAGGTCTCTGGGTGCTCTCACTCCCAAATGTTAGTCACAAGTCCTATTTTACTCAACAGGGACAGGCTGAGTCCTGAGGATGTTCACAAAATCAAAGTAACTCTGAGCAGGAGCCAGTGAATTCCTGAGCTGAAGGTCACGGGATCTCTGTGACCTTAATAGGTCTCAAGACTCACCTGACTGAGCTGGGGCTGGTGAGGTCATTTGCAAGTCTCTCTTCTTGGTGGGGGTGGCTAACTTCTCGGGCTGGTCATAAGGTCTCTGGATCTTCTGACTCTCTCTCATAGAGTCATCTGGAAATGTAAACAGAAAACAACATCTGTATCATGGGAGGTCCCAGAAGATGGAGAGGAAGAGAAAATTAGAGAAAGCATATTTAAAGAAGAAATTGCTGAAAATTATTTTAATCTGGATATAAGCAAAAGTTGTGATACAACTAGCTCAAAAAATTCAACAAAATAAAATCACACATACATAGACCAATGTCATAATATCGCAGTATATAAAGAAAAAGTATCCCAGGCTATAATCTTTACAAGGGATAATAACAATCATGATAGAGGGAATAATAAGAAGCCACTGAATAGCAAATACTAAAATAAGTTATTAATTCCAAGGTGCATATATAATATATATTCTAAGAGGTTAGTATGAAACAATGACTATCAAGTTAGTTTAGAACAATAAATATCAAGCCAACAAACATATAAATCACTTAACATGGAGGAAAAGGAAAGCACACAGGTAACCTCTCCAAATCAGCCAGAGACCAAAATACACAATGGATGAAACAATTTGTTTACATATGCTAACATCAATAGAACCCTAAAACAAACAAACAGCATAGTAATACATAAAGTAATACATAAAACAACAGGAATGGAAGAATAAAGCACAATAGAAAATCTTATGAAAATTCAAAAACCAAGAAAAACCAAAAAAAATGTAAAATGGTAATAAATACTTTTATCTCAAAAATCAGCTTAAACATAAATAGCCTGAAAATAAATTAGTACATACATAGTGCTTGAATGAATTCAAAAACAATGACCAATCTTATGTAGTTTACAAGAAATCTGGTTTACCAATAAAAACAAGCACAGATTTAGTTTAGAGACATAAACAGAAATAACTTTATATAAAAGGAAGGTCAATCGAAAAGATGGAAAAAATAACAGGAAAGGCTAAAATTATATCTGACAACATAAGAGATTTCCAATTAAGACCATAGTAAACCACAGTACACAATACTATGATTAAGATCTACTACAAGAAGAAGTAACTTCTATCTATGTATCTATCTATCTATCTATCTATCTATCTATCTATCATCTATCTATCTATCATCTATCTATCTATTTATCATCTATCTATCTATATAGCTATCTGTCTATCTATCCATTTATCTGTCTGTCTGTATGTATGTCTTCCATCCGTCTATCATAATCGAACTGTATCAAGATAATAACAAAAGTATTGATAATAATGGAACTATAGCAAAATATTTTAATGCCCCATTTTAAGCAACGGACAATGAACAACAAGGCATAAATATAAAAAAGGAACTTTAAATGAGAAGCTAAACACAAAGAGGTCTATAGACATTTACATAACACTCCATTTTAAAAAAGCCAAAAAACCCACAACCCTTCATACTTTTTTTTGTCAAAGGGTAAGTGAAACATTTCAAAGACTAGACCATATCATTAGACATAGTTGATTATCAATAAAAACACAAATGTCAAGATTATTGATATACTTTCTGCAACTATGTTATAAATTAGAAGTCAAGACACATAAAAGGACATGAATAACTATGAGAACATTGAGACTAAACAACTTGTGGCTCAATAGCACGTAGATAAAAGTGGAAGTACCAGCAGAAATTTAGAAATACCTTGAGATGGACAAACACATGGTGCAAGCTACCAGAACATATGTACAAATTGATGCTGAGGGAGAAGCTAACTGCAATGAACAGGAGGAAAGATGGTGGGCAAACCCCAGGGACTACAAAGATGTGAAATTTGCATATAAATAGATTTTTTAATATTAAAAAATAAAGTAAGAAAATCCATAGAAGACTCTAATGTTAAAATTTTTAAAAAAGAAAAAAAACAAATTAGGTTAGTAGAAAAAAATACAAGAATAAATAGATATGAAAGGACTATATAAAAAAGAAATAAATAAAACAAAGTGCTAGCTCTATGAGTAGATAAAAAAATAGATAAGTAAGCTATGAGAGAGAGAATATTTACAAGCAGAATCAAAATGAAATGGGAGAAATAGCAACATACAGTACATAAATATAAAAGATCATAAGAAAACTACTACTAATGCCAAAAAATTAATAACTTGAACAAACTATAGATTTTGGATTTATAAAGCCTATGAAAACTAGCCAAGGAAGAAATAAATGAAATGAAACTGATCACAAAAATGAAAATTGAAAGAGTATCAAAAAAATTTGGGGAAGAAAGACCGAGACCAGATGGCATTACAAGTAAAAACTTTTACAAAGAATTAATACCTACCAGTGCAAATGGTTTTAAAAATTAAGAAGTCTCTCTAAACATTTATTGATGCCAAAATTATATTAATAGTGAAACTTAAGAAAAGAAAATTATCTTAGGAAAAGTTATTATTGACAAAGATAACTACTGTATAATGGTCAAGTGTAAAATTCATCTTGAGGAAACAGTTGTCACAAATATTCAATGTAAGTGCACACAAATTACAAAAAACAGACCTGAATCAAGACATCAGCAACTCAATAATGATAGGAAATCTTAGCATTCTATCTATCTATATAGATAGGTCACGCAGACTTAAAGTAAACAAGGAATTAATGGTTTAAGTAACAAATCAGATTGGCTTCATAGAGAACCACAAAGTTTTTTACTCTCCAAAAGAGTGTACATTCTCCAATGTACATGGAATATTCTCAAGGAGAGATCAAATGCACTAACACAAAACTGTTTTCTGGGGGAAAATGTCAAATAATGAATAATAATAGCAGTGATTGTTAAGTCAAATGACTGGTCATATGTTGGTGGAAAAAAACTCACATGTCAGGAACTTTGAGAATTTTAGAAATGCATTACTAATGTTTCGATAAAACAAAAGAATATCTTTATAATTTACATCTATAAAGGAAACCATAGAGGAGTAATTCTGATTATTGAACAATAATTTAAAATGGTATTTTTAACTTGAAAAATGCTAAATATCAAGATAAATTTTATGAATTATGTGTATGATGGCACTGAGGAAGATGCTAATTAATATCTGAAGGCAAAGCTTCAAGAAGCAAATAAAACCATGACTAAGCACCAACAGAAATATGTTAGTGGAGACGACTTTCCTTCTTCCTACTCATAGGAAAAATGAAAAAAGAAACTAAAATTCATTCACAATGAATGTACACACTATCAGGAAGGAAAACCATAAACTTTAAAATTGGTCCATGGTTTTCTCTCAGTTCAAACTGATTCAGTCTTATGAGATTGAAACTGTGTATTTCAACATCCATCACACTGGTCAGAGGTGTTGTATCTTCAATTCCACATACACCTTGTTGTCAAAAAAAAATTTTTACTTTAAAAATGACATGAAAGGATGTGATATAGAGATTCCTGTGAATGACTTTATTGTATACAGCACAATGTTATAGTTTTAATAGTGGCATAAATTTGAATTGTGATGTCTATAGACAGACTCCTTTGAAAAATATTTCTTGTGAAAAAAGTTCACTCAATTTTTTCCAAAGTATGAAAGTTTTCATTTAAATTTCCTTAGCTTCTGAAGTACATAATTGGTTTCATTGTGAAAATGGCTCATGCACAAATAGTATACATAGTAAACAGCTTGCAGTATTAATAATAAGTGGTATTTAAATGCAAATGCAAGAACTGCATCATATGTAGTTAGGGAGATTAAAGAATTCTAAATACAATAAATGTAAATAAAAATATATTTGAGGAATGTGCTTGCTTCAAGGACAATAAAAGAACAAAAGACAAAAGAACATTTGACAGATGCACCCAAATTCTGTGAACACATATAGAAATGGTTAACAGAACTTACATTTTTCTATTACAAAAACTTCTGAAATACAAAAAAAAGAGAAAGAAATGTCAGTTCATTCAGTTGTTTTCAGCAAACCTTAATGCCATATTCTTTGAACAACATACATATGCTTCGTATATAATTTTATTCAAACCTAGAAATTCAAGAATAAAACTTTCTGTAATGGCAAGTGTGGACAAGTTTCTTGAAAGTAAGTATTGGAATGATAATGATCTTCTTCAATGAATCATTCACCCTGTTACGAAAAGTTGAAGCAATGCAGTATGTAGAACAAGCACGTACCAAACTGGAAGCACAAAGCCCTAAGGAGCAAACTTCAAAAACGTTATGCGGAATAAAACTCTGATGGACACAGCAGTGGATCATGTAAATTAACACCTCTAAGTAGCCTTACCATAAAGTTAAACAAGCTTTGGCAGCACAGGCACGAGATGGATCAAAATGGAATAAAGAAAAGGAGGAATGAGAAAGGATTAAAGAGAACCTGGAGTAGATCTGAAAGTACAAAAGCAGTCAGGCATATCTGATTACAGTAGAAAAAAAAAAGTGACAAGAACAGAAAGAATGAGAGAATGTAAGAGAAAAGATGATCTCTTAAATATTATCCTACTTTTTTCTTTAAAGACATTACCTGGTTTTCCAGGAGCTGATGAAAAGATAAAACTAAGAATATCATATCAATGTTATGGTAAACAATAAGATACTATAAACTTTGTATCTTGATGTCTTAAAGTTTATAAATATTGTTTGTTCCTAGAATTAAAAATATAGAAATATAATTTAATATAATTTATTTTTAATGATTTTAATATTTCATCATATCAAATTTTCCTGCCCCTTTTCTTGTTATCCTCTTATATTTGCATCTTATACTTAAGAGTAATAGAAATTATTGAATAATATAGCATAAGTTCAGTTGCAGTGTTTGTTACATGCAAAATTTGTAAGGCTTATAATACCTCAGGACATGAAATCATAGGGGGTTTTTTATTGGTTATCAGAGCAGATATCGGTTGCCTAAATTAAATGTCCACAGAAAACTTTGAATATCCACTGAATTTATGTTGTATCTGTTTAATTTCTCCTCTTTCCTTTATGGCCCCTTTAATTTGAGCTTTCTCCCATTATAACTTTGGGATTCTGGCAATAGGTCAGGCTATTCATTTAATTTTTCAGGGAACCAGTTTCTGATTTCTTTGTCTTTGGATTGTCTTCTTTATTTCTATGTCAATTATTTCTGATTGATTGATTTTTTTTATTTCCTCCCTTCTACAATTGGTTTTTGTTCGTTTGTTCTTTTTCTAGTTATTTGAGATGGATATTAGTTTCTTTCTTTGACTTCTTACATGTTTCTTGATGTGGGCTTAAATTACTCTCTTTTTCTCTTATTACTGATTGTCTGTGTTCCATGTTTTCTAAGAGTTGTGTCCTCATTGCCACTCATTTCACATATATCTTTTATCCAGCCGTGATTTCCTTATGTATCTTGTGATCTTTGCATAGCGTGTTATCCAATGTAATGGACTGTGGGTGTTCCTTACTTTTTTTTCTTGTTGATTTTTAGTTTGATGCCTTTATGCTCAGAAAAGATGTTTGTTTTGAAATTTATCTCATCTCATATAATTGCTAATTTTTGCCTTGTGTTTCATAACATGATTGAGTCTGGAAAGCAAGTTGTGTGTGCTTGGAAAAATATGCATTAATGGGTTTTTTGTCCTATAAATGTCTGTTAGAACTATTTGGTCTAAATATCCATTTAAATTACTGCATCCTTACATATTGTTTCTTTGATCTGTCCCTTGTTGAGAGTGAGTGGTTGAAATTGCCTACCTATCTAATAAGGGACAAAAAAATAAAAAAGAAGAAAGCTTACCTATGTCCCGGGGTGATACAGCTGGTGTTGTGGTTGCATCCGCGTTGTGAGATGTTTGAGGAATGCATGTCCCTCTTGCTTCTGGAGGAGAGAGGAAAATGTAAAAATTTACAGTTCAGGCTATGTCCACTCCTGAGTCATCCACTGCTAGTGCTGGAGTCAGGCTACTCACCTTGGCATGTAAGAGAATCTCTTACTTCAATTAGTAGTGAGACCTTGTGAACATGGGGCTAGGACACATCTGCTGGGGTTGCCCACATTTACTAAGTAGGGTGTCCGCTTTTATGTGACCAGGTTCCTGTAGATAATGGGGTCTTTCTCTTGAACTCCCAGGAGAGGTCCAGGACACCATATGGAAGAGTCAGGAATTTGCCCAATATGCCTGTCAGAACTTATTTAGAGTTGCTTTTAGGAAAGAGGTTGATTTTTGCCTCTCTGTTCTGCCACATTGTGAGTGAAATCCTCATTTATTAGCGTCATTTCTTTTTTACTCCTGCCTTACTTCTTTGTGCATTTGCATCTTCAATTTCATTGATTTGTTCTTCATGCAGCAGATACAATTTAGTCTACTTCAGTAGCTTTCAACAATATTTTTCACCTAATTAGTATTGGACATGCTTCAATGTTCAATAAATAAATTCCTTTATTAGATTGTCTTTTTTTAATATTTTATTAACTTCATATATATGTGTCTATATATATATGTACATATATTTACATTGTCATATACCCTAAATATCTCCCACCAACCTGTCACTCATACTGTCATTTTCTATCTTCATTCTGTTCATTGATTTTGTTTCTCATGACATTCATTTCACTTGTTTTCTAAATTTTCTGTACATTTTTTATATATTTCATACATAAAATTTTTATGACCATTAATTTTCTGTGATTTTGATGTAATATATAGCCCTTATTTAAAAGAACAGTAAAAATTTAATTGTATTTCCTTCAAATGTTTCCTGAGTTCAGTGTATTGTTTTCCTTGACCCATTAGTCATTCTAAGTGCATTATAAATTCCTCAGTGTTTGGGTACCTTTATTAAACTTTCTATTAGAGTATAGGTTCATGAATACTACACTAATTTTGCTGTGGTTTGAAACACATACGAAATGATTTCAACTTTTCTTATTTTTGTTATCCTTCTGTATGGATGAAAATCTTTTGTACATCTTTATGATGTATATCAAAAACTATTTTCTTTGTTTCTTTAATCTATTTACCACATAGAATACTAGGACAAAATTGTTAAGTGTGTTCCTCAGTCCATACACCCTTATTAAGTCCTGTCTATTTTGTCTTATACAGCTTGAGTTTACATTCTATGGAAATTTCTCCTAATATTGTTTGGTGTGGTCTATTGACTATTTCAACATCATAAAATATTTCTTATTTTTAATCCTATTCTTCTTAAGTTTATACTATTCTAAGTACTCATGGCAAATCATTTTCTTTTTTTCCACTTTCAAACTTTCATTTCCTTTATTTATATTTATTCAATTTTGTTGCCATGCAACTTACATGTAACATTAAAATACTTTGAGTTGCACAACATAATAGCACATTATTTGTATATAGCATGAAATCACACTTACAGACTCCCATTTATTGTTAGTAATTTTAAAATTGGCAATATGGTATTATTGCCTGTATATTCCATGTTCTACATTAATTTGCATTTTCCCCCCTCATGTCCTTCTCAGCATTTGTGATTTCTAACTCTTATTTAGACTATAGACATTTTGACAGATAACTAATGATAGTTCATTTTGCTTTTGATTTGCATTTTCCTAATGATTAATGAAGTTGAATATATTTTCATGTGTTTATTGGTCATCTGTACATCTTATTTTGAAAGATATCTCCCAATTTTGCATTAAATTGACAGTTTTTTGTCAATTAGTAATGAAGTTCCTATCCCAGTGAATCCCATGAAGTAGATTAAATTGTTAGATGATAATCATTGTGTTTAAATCTAACAAATGTTATCTTGGAAAATTCTTTTCACTGGTCTTATTAAAAATAATGGTACTTCAGAGTCTAATATTTTAAAAAATTACTTAAAATGATGTCTTAATGAATTCCAAAACCTAATAAATCAAAGGAGAAATAATGGTGGGTGGGAATTAAACATAAATGCTGATGAAAACCTTCATTAATAATGGTGGAATATCAGAAAAAATAAAGAAAAATATATGCATGTTGGGTTTAGGAAATCTTTGCAGTAGATGAGAAAACTACAAGAAAAAGAAAAAATAATCACCAGGCATGCAAGGAAATACATAAGCAGAAGTTACCTAAATCTTCTTCACATTGATTTTAAAAGAAAAAAAAAGAAAAATTATTATGGAGACAAACTAAATGTCCAATTAAGCCAGAGTGTTTAAGAATAACATACTCACACAAACACATACACTCACACAGTGGGCTTCTCATTTATTAAAAAATAAAAATGTTATTTTGTTACTTTGCCACATCAGAAAAAGCTGGAGAGTTCATACTGACTTAAATAGGTCAAAAAAGAAAGATGAATACCAAATGCTATTACTCATTTGTGGAAATAAAAAAGGAAAACCAAATTAAGTAAATCAAACTCAAAAAATATGACTATAACTGAAAGTACCAACAAAATGAGGAAGGGGTGCAATAGACTATAGTGATCAAATATGGGCACCTTGGTGGTGAGGGTGGTGTGGTAACAAAGACCTAAAGGTTATTACCCAAAGCATCTAAATCATATAAAATGTTACTGTTATCACAATAAAAAATTCATATTTTAATGTAAAATGGAAATAAGAGTTTAATGGCATATAATGTTTTTCTTGAAAATTCTTGAAAAATATTTGAATCATAGAAAAACCTGGTTATTGCCTTCTATGGTAGTAAAAGGTTGATGCTCTAGGTCAACAAACACTGAATGATAACAGAATTTGCACAGATCTTGAGAACCATTGTTCTCAAATTTGTTGAACAAATTTCACTTTAGAGACTAGGAATCATTGCTCATATCTTTAGTTTAGACTAGTATCACTATTATATTAATGGGGTCCTTTACATGAAATGAGTAACAATATTCCTACTTTCAAATATAGTTTAAAAAGATTTATTGACTGGAAACCATATTCCTTCCTTATAATCTAATATTCATCCATTGCATTAGTGTATTTCTTGAATAATAGCAAATTATGGGAAAACAGGAAAAGTCCATATTTATTGGGAAAGAATGGTATGATTGGAAACAATAAGTACAGGAAAATATAAAAATTGGAAAATTGAAATGAGGAAACAATACAAAAGTCCATAATCAATTAATTGTGAGTAAAGGGCAGAAAAGTTAGTCAATGGAATGAAAACAGATTAAACAGGGAATGATATTAAGAAAATGAATCAGTCATTTTATTGGGGATGAGAGTAATAAATTTCTAGAAATGTACCTTTATTTTCTTTAGGTCTTTCTGAAAACAAATTAGAGAGAATAAGGTAAATATTATGGGAAATGCAAAGGATATCCTAATTTATTCTAATTTAATTCTAATCCATTTGTGTAATTAAGCAACATAAAAAGGACATGAATAAACATCAAACACTGACAAACACATGCACCCACAGCATGCACACACAGACATACAAACCCCCACTATCACATCATCATGTAAGGACACACAAGCACAAACATATACGCATATAGACATTAAAAGTTCACTTTTGTCCATTTGTTATTCTTACCCAAAATGAAATGTGCAAACATGTAAACATACCAAATTAAGAAAACATTTAAAGGTTAGCAGATCATATGACTACCTTTCAACTATCCCTCCTTCCTTCAAAATTAGTTAAATTTGTACTTATCAATATGCAAATTTAATTAAGTGGCTTCAATTTTGATGAAAACTGTAAATTCTAGATTTAAATGTATTAATGGCTAAATAATAAAAAAACTAAATTCGAGGATCTTGACACAATGCTTTTATAGATACCGCAGAGTTTTTATTTTTTAGACCTCCATATTTGATATTACTCTCAAATGATAGCTACAAAATATTGTGTTAGGTAATTTTCTAATTTACTATTGCCTAACTGAAATTGTTTTCATCTAAATGAAAATGTTCCAAAAGAGGAAGATAAATAAGGATAAAGTGGCAATGGAAGAATGTAACTGAAATACCTGAGCTATCATGGACAAGGTTTCACATTCACCATTTTTAAAAATGACAATACTTAGTAGTACCTGTTTAGTAACAGTTACATTGTACAAAAAGAATATCTTCATTGTTTATAACAAGACAGAAAATAAAATATCAGTAAATCAGAAGCATAAAATATCAGATGGACATGGCATATGCAGTTGGAAACATGATTTGATTTTTAAAGTTATGCAAATATATCTATTAAAGTTTAGAAATGAACATAGATGTTGAGAAGAATGGTGCAGCTACAAGATGAAATCATGGCTACCAATACACAGGACAATAAACTAACAAGATTTACCTTGCTGTTGTTCACACAAATTGTTAAAATAAAAGGAAAAGACAATCCAAACTGAGATCACAGTGGCATGTCAGAAATGAGAGAGGACACAATTTTCAAATTTTAATACTTTCCTTTGGGATAAGTCTTAAACACTTCTCAGGCATAGAGCAATACAGTTCAAAACTATCTCATCTATCTGAAGAAATTTGTTTGACTTTCATCATCCCTCATTATAAAAAAAAATACAACTGTGAATAACACTTTACAAGTCACCACAGCATCACTCAGTCTCTGGTGAGTAATATATAAATCACTGGTTTTGCAATAGGTCATCAATATATCTCGGAATAAAATGATAATATAAACCTCATACCATAACTCACTTAAACAGAGAGATGTTAGAGAAAAATTAAAATCACCCATCATTACAAAGTTCTTCTCTACCACTACCCTATATTTCCAGCTAAAAATATTAAAGTGACACATTTATAAATCACATTACTTTTGAGGTAAAAACTGTCATTGAAAAAATTACTAAGAAGGAGGTTCAGGATCAAGCATTGTGTTTGTGTCATGGAAGATATCTTTGGTGACACATTAAGGTCATTCTTTCCCATGATTTTCACTGTATCGTTGAGAGTAAGAAATCCATAATAATTGCACATTTCTTTTGATATAAAAAGCTTCATCAAGAATTTACCAGCAAATTCACTTTGTAAATATATTGATTCATTCAAAACGGAAGTAAACAAACAAAAATGTGAAATAATACATTGTATGTAGCCAGAGGAAAAGTCTATACAGATCAGTCCAAGTTTTTAGAGATATATGGTATATCTGTAAAAACTTGGGTGATGTGTACAAGAGTCATAGAAGATTAATTCTCAAGGTAAATTTGACCACCCAATGATAGAAATTGAACATTTGATGCACAAACTTTGCTCACTGTTTTAAAGTCTTTTCTCATTAAATCAAGATGATATAACTTGTAAATTCATGGACCCCATGCAATGGAATGTTTCCGATTGCTATATGTGTTTAAAAAATACTAAAGAGAACTATGTGTTCACAAACTCAGTCCTTCATCTCACCAGCCTCTTTGTGAAACAGAAGCAAATCCCCAGAAACCAAAAAAAATCAATAATGATAGGGAAAGAATGCCCTGGAGTGGATTAAAAGGGAATGATAAAATATAAAAGGGTCAAGATACTGAAACAGACAAAATATAGGAGGAACTGATCAATAATACAATAAACAATAATACAATACACAAAAACATGCAAAACCTTTCATGGTTACTTCTTGAGACATAATGAGAAGCATTTCTTAATGAAAATTGAAAAAAATGTGTTCAAAGTACATATGTCTTATGAAGGAATATAATGCCATTCATACACCACCATGGGACCAATAGGACTGATATCAGAAATGACATCATGCAAATAAAATCCAACTCCCTTTGGTCAAAAATACATCAATCATTGTCCTCCCATAGAGATTTCTGCTTTCATTAGAACAAATGACACACAATCATATAAAAGAGGTTCTTAAAAACAAGTGAAGTAATGAAAGGTGAGAGAGACTATTAACTAGCCAGCACTATCTTCAGTTTTATTTACATAAAGCATGCTACAGATGATCTTTAATTGAAATAAAAGTTATCATTGATATAACATCATAGCAGGAGGATATTCATGTTCTATTTATGCTGTAATAATAGATCTTTGGGGACATACTGCACAATTGTTTCAGGTGTCTTGTTAATGAACATGAGAATTGAGAAATATATAAACATTGAATAATCTCTGCTACCTAAGATCCTTATACAGATATTTATTTGGATTTTAAATTTGTCAAAATATAATTTGTGTCATGAATGTCAAAAAGTGAAGTCACTTGTTAAATCTGTATCTATAGAAGAAAATTGCAGGAAAATCATGAAAAACATTTAGATATATATATATATATATAATATAATATTGTAGGTAATGTATGGAAGAATGAGTTTCAATTTCACTTGACATTGAAAAACAGGTAGGATGAATTTATAGAGGCTTAAAAGGAAAATGTTCATTTCATGTTCTCTCAAAACATTGAGTTTTCTATCATATGCTAAGGTTAGAAAGGTATCTGTAAAATATTAATTCGATCTCAACATGGAAAGTGTACCTCTGGTCCTCCCTTTGAATGTGTTCCAGAAAGACAAACTGTATGGAAGTCATGTAGCCATCAAACAAATAACCTTTATCTCATGAACTTCTTAGGAAACCACAGCAAAATGAACAAGGGAATGGAAGAAGCCTAAATATTGACAGGGAAATATACTATGGAATTGATGAAGAGGGATTGGGGAAAGATGGACGGTTAAGAAACTGAAATAGAAAGAAGGGTAGAGATCCAGGAGAAAAGTGGCCAATGCATACAGTTAAAAAGGCGGTGAATGATAAGGCATCACAATAGTATTAATTTTGACTGCTAGGAGGAATGAACTTTCAAAAAAATTACCATCTTTTGCCACAGGATTTTCTGAAAAAGTAAATGAAGAAGTAAATGTAAATATCATGAATAACATAAGGAAATTAATATATGTTAAATATTCATTGTTGAAAATTATACCAATATGGATACAGAGAAGCATACACTCAACATAGGCACATACATAATAATGAATAAGAACTAATTTTGTGCAGAGTATTTTTTTAAAAAGTTAAATAATGCAGAAAACAAGACTGTTGAATTGAGAAAATTTATGGGGACAACAGTTTTAATGGATACCCCTTAAAAATCTTGCTCTGTTTTGATATTGCTTGGAATTTTATTATTCACATTTAGGTTTTATGTTTTTTGTCATGGTACTAAATATATGCAGACGACTCCCATTACTATGAAAGGTATATTCTAATAAAAAGACATAAACACTAATTTGAAGAGTGTTTCCAGCCTCTGGAAACCTTAAATTACAAACTTTTTTTCAAAAAAATAGGATATTTTTGTGAGTTCAGTTTCCATTTTAGCTAGTCGCTAAGTGAGCACTTAATTGAGTCACACAACAGGAAAAGTTTAAGACCTGAATAAAAGTAGTGACAATAGTAGGTTGGAGTGACACTACTTCAGGATCTTTAGCAATTCGGACAATTTAAAATAGAGATTTAAAATTTAGTCAAACAAAAACATTGTTCACATTGGTTATAGCAAATGGAGAAATCATTAAACAAATATAAAGAATTTGAATAAAACATGAAGAAAGCATGCTTCAAATGGAAATATTAAACCGCAAGATCAACCGCATAAACTATAGAGGTATGATTGTGTTGAGGAAGATATTAAATGAGAATTTAGAACAAATGCATAAGAAACAAAAGCATAACTATGTTCCTATTAAAGTACGTTAATGGAAGCTATTCTTTTCCATTTATCACTAAGAAATGAAAAGTAGGAATATCAATTTATTTAAATGAAAACTTGATAACAGGAAGGAGTGCAAACATTTTAAACAAGCCTTAGAGACAATCAAACAATGAATAGAAAATAGATGAAAAGACAGGAAATACTAGCAGTTTTGAGGGATTATGTGATTAAATGTCAGAAATATTTACCAAAGTTTCTTCTAGCAATATCTGGAAAATAAAAAGGAAAAAAATGCATGCAAATATTGAAGAAAACAAAGAAAATAAAAATTCAGTTTCATAAAATCTTTGCATTTGAAATTAAATTTGCTAAATGCAGATACCCTCCCACACAAGTTAAAAGCACAGTCACATACACCACACATAAGCATGTAACAGTCACAGTTTGTACAATTGAAAATTGTGATAAAAATGACCCATTTTCCTGAAATAAATAAATTTGGAAATGTTTTTTGTTTTAAATCGGAAATTTTCTTTAAAAAATTTGAAAATAAAATCTGTGCCTGCTACTAATTATATAAATACAGGTATTTATAATTAATTATATAATACATAAAACAAAATAATTCAGATTTTGTTAAAAAAAATATATATATATATCCAACAATGAGGGTAACTATGTTATATGAACTATGAACAAGCAAGTAATTTCATAGTATGAAACCACCTCTAGAGGTAATGTGGGTACAGGGTATCTCTACTCATGTATGTTAACTGATTATATATAACCTTATTTTATGAGAGTTACTATTTCACTCCTAGTCTAAATGAAGTTCATTAATTGAAACCTTTAAAAGAGACATGAATGTTTTATATCATAGGATCTGATCATGTGTTGTATAAAACTGACCTCAGTCACAACGAAAATAGATCAGTGTCATAAATGCATGTGATTGATAACTTTAACTTGTTGCAAAGAAAATGTCTGCCGATACTAAAGCAATACAAATTACAGAGGAATGGGGGAAACCAATTATAAATAAAAGTTACAAATGCCAGTTGAAGAGATTGTAATGAGACAAAGTCATACAAATATAAGCAGACATTGGAAATTGAAGGGGTATCAGTGAACCATGGCTAAACCATTGTGACAATATGTACAAGCAACTGAGGTAACCACAACTGTGCACACAGGGTAATGCAAAAACAAGACTTGTATTTTTCTCTCCTCATTTTATTATCAAAATAAAGGAAGAAATAAACAATTCAAAATAGCAGTATGCTGTTTATTGGGCATACTATCTTTTTCAGTGAGTAGTTTGTTTCTTCCTTTTACACAGTGGAATGATACTTAGAGATCAAAAAAGATAAACTCATGGCCCTTGTGGCAACTTGGATAAGCTGGAATGGATTATGCTAATGGTTATGTTCTACTTCTATACAAAAAGTCAGAAGGAGAAAGATAAATACATGATAATATCAGTTATATGTGGAATATAGAAAAACAAAACAAAACAGAAAGTGTCACACAAATACAAACTTTAAAACCAACAGTTGATCTGAGGCATCCAGGAGGGGCACAGGAATAAGAGTGATGAGAATGGAGGATGTGAGGGAGAACACAATGGATAATGGTAAAAGACAATGGTGGGAGAGTTATTGTGACCACATCAAAAATATTAAGAATAATATGAGACAAATGTACTTCAATAATTAAAAAAGTAAATCTTAAATAATATGTTTTACTATAAGGATGAGAAGAGAATAAAATGTCAAGAGTTATGTATTATCACATACATGTCTGAGAATTGAAACTTCAAATTTCAAAGGCCCTCTCACTAATCAGAGGAAATGTTCTACTTCTATACAAGCCTTGTGACCAAAGGGTGTGATACGATATGACTCCATGTGAGAAGTAGGAAATACTTCCATAGGACAAATTCAATCATTGCTCTTCCAATGTGTTATATACCTTATACAGAAATATATATTGAATACAAACACCTTTATATGAAACATGAGAAAGCAAAGAATACATACAGCACCTATCTCCCCAAAACTCCATCTGTAGCAGTAAAAAAAAGCCTATGACATACATTCAATATATTCAATATGCACATGCAAGCACATATATGTACATATATAGGTATATAAATTATCAGTGTAATCAAGAGCACATTTGTGACATATCATCATAAATATATTTGTTTTGAGGGCTGTGCTCCTGTTGTATAAAAAAATAATGGTCTGCATTTTAGTATAATTATATCTCACATCATTTAAATGAAAAAGTGAATTTAGATGTAGAGTATAACGAATCAATTCCTGTGATATAATATCCTTTTACAAAAATTTAAGAGGGATTTCAGTTTATCAAAAATGTAATATTGTGACTTTGAAATGTTGCTGAAAAAAAGAAAATAGTTAATGTGACCCATTAACAATATTAAGGAAATTATGGGTAAATTTTTGAACCTGTGAACACTTGGGTAATGGATTTCTTAAAGGGTGATGGAAAAATCACCCTCAAAGTTACACCTGACCATTGAAGAACAGAATTGCACAAACTTTGAAAGTACAATGGATGGACAAATTTCACTTAAGTTAGATGTCTTTTTCATCTATAATCTGGAAGCACCATTATTATGGAAAATTTTCGTTATATGTACTAACCAGTTAGCAGTCCTATCTTTGGAATTGCCAATTAGATATACAAAATGGGAAACACTTGCCTCTCAACATAAAGCACTGAAATGGAAAACAAATGTGAATGTGCAGAACATTGGAACATTAAAATGAAGATAGTTAGCATGGGAGAAGTCAATGATCATTTATTTTCTTAGAAAGTTAGACATCTCTGGAATGAAGAAGCCAGTTTATGATATAGCAATAAAGTCGTGAGGTAGACTGAGGCCCTGAGAAACAGTCATTTTAACAAAATTTAGAGGCACGAATTCTCAAAAAAAGAATAAAGAAATTACCAAAAGCTTTCCTACAGTGTTCTGAAAAACAAAATGGAGATATCAATAAATTTATGTAGAAAACAAGAATATTATTGTTTTAATACAAAAATTCTTATTTAGATTAAAATATCAGACCACAGATAAACATACAAACCTTACTTATAAGGCCCTGTGGGTACATGGGTACATGCACATATGTTATAGTAGCTGAGAAATCACATTTGTCCTGAGATCATACATCCCAAAATAGAAATCACCATAAAATAAAATAACTTACAGAGTTGAAAGACAATATTCTGAATAGAAGTTCCTATGATTCCTTTTAAAAAGTTTCTATTTCTTTTGACATCAGTTAGGATTTTATATTCAGTGTTTAACAGATGATATGTTTCTTAGCTTTTAGAAAAATTATATTGCAATTCTCTGAATCTGCCTGAACTCATTCTCAAGTGTGTATTATCACTTGCAATAAAAATTCATCTCTAATTCAAAAAATAAATAATATTACATTCATCATACCATCTTCAGCTGCTTGTGATATTAAGCTATTTTCCTTAAACACAAAATTAGAAAATCTTGAACTGATTCTTTTAGAAATACTACTGGTTTTTTTTCCAATGATTTCCTCTCTTCATAACAAATTCATTAGCAAGTGTATATGTAACCATGCATCAAATGAAGTTCTATATTCACTAGTGATCAAATATAGTTCTCCTTAATTAAAACACCTAAAAACAGAGAAATGAAGAAGTCACATGACAGTGAAGTAGACCTAAGTCAAATATATTGGGTATGTCTTGGACAATTGTTCTTATCGGTCAGATTGAACACAAATGCCAATAATTCTGAGGGATATATAAAATTACCTAGCTCAAAAAGAATGAATGTATGTATGTAGAGATTGCAACAATTGGAAAAATCAAAGAAACAAAAATGAGGAATGATTGCATGGCAGTTGATAATGGAAAATGGGAAAAAATACCAAAATACATATGTTGCAGCTGTAGAAGGTGATATTTGCAAGCTGAAAGTTAGAGTAACATGAAACCATGGAAATTTCAACAGATCAATAGAACTTACCTATTTCATCTTCACATTTGTGGACATAATAAAAGAAAGAAAGATATAATTAATTCAAAAAGAAGGATACATTAAGGAAGGAAGGAGGACAAAATATTTTTTATTATTATTGTAATAGCATTGTTAACATCATTGTGTATTAGAAAATCATATATACTCCTTAAGGCATTGTCGCCATGCCATTCCCACCACCGAGACAGTCAATCATAGGCCAATATTAAATATTTCTGTAATCATCTCTGAGGTCCAAACTGAAAACAAAATCTTCAAAATATCCTAGAATATTTCTCATGTGTCTGACAGTATCCTAAATGTTTCCCATGTACTTCTAGTGAATAATTTACAATTCAGAAAATAACAAAATTGAATACCTTTTGTCATGACAAATACTTGTAAAAATATTAATAGCAGTAACAATTCACCAAAATTAAAATTATATAATTGAAAATACAGAAAGCAGTAGGTATGTTGACTATTAAAATAGTTTAAATATATTTCCAAATTTGGAAATATTATCAAATAACATGAAAGATTACTGTACTTGAACATTCCAAAAACAGTTTTTTATTAACACACTAATATAATCATTAATACCATTTTCAACAGTAAAATTTTTTAATTTACGTTTTCCAGAGAAAATGGCCCTTAGGAATGGAGTTCTTGAATATTAGAGCAGACAACATGACACTTCCTACACATATGAATATAAAAAATTGTATACTCTACTATAAGCTTCCTTATGTCTCAAATACATTTCTCTGAAATATGCATGTTAACATTTTATTCAGTAAAATATAGAGGTCAGGTTAAAAGAAAGATACACCAATCTTCTTCAAAAATATGTCCTACTGGAAAAAATCCAGAAACAGTTCAATGCATGTACCAGTACCCAGTCTACCAAAAACATTCATGAACATTATAAAGATGACACAAATTAAAAAGAGAATGGGACTCAGCAAAGGCTGTATTAAGAGGAAAGTTCATAGCAATACAGGTTCATATCAAAAAGGAAGAAACAATCCAAAGGAATAATCTAATCACCCATCTTGAGGGACATCAAAAACCCAGAAGAATACAAGAAATATTAAAAATTAAAGCAGAAATTAATGAGATAGAAACTAAAAAGACAATCCAGAAGATAACCAAACCAAAACCTGATTCTTTGAAAAATAAATAATATAGATAAACCCCTAGCAAAGTGTATGGAGAAAATACAAACAAACAGGATCGTAAATATAAAAGGAGATATTAAAAGGACATAGCAGAATCCAAGAGATAATTAGAGACTACTATGAACATCTATATGCAAAAAATATATATACAACAACCTGGACAAGATGGATAAATTTTTAGAAAGATATTGCAAGCCAAAATTGAACAAAGAAGAAACAAAGGACTTAAACAGGCAATCACAAGTAGTGAAATTGAAGGAGCCTAGTACCAGACAGTTTCACAAATAAATTCTAGCAAACATTCAAAGAGGAAATAATGCCTGCATTACTAAAACTTTTCTTAAAAATTGAGAAAGAAGGAAAACTACCAATACAATCTATTCTATGAAGTAAACATTACACTAATACTAATAACCAAAAAGAGAAAGAAAACTATAGGCCAATTTTCCTAATGAACACAGACACAAAAATTTTAAATAAAATCCTGGCAAATCAAATGCTACAATTCATAAAAAGAGGTATTCACCATACGAAGTGGGATTTATCCCAAGGCTAATTAATGTTTCAACATATGAAAATCAACCAACATAATTGATTATATAAACAAGGAGAAAACCAAAAACCACATGATCATATAATAGATGGAGAAAAAGCATTCAATAAAGTTCAGCACCCATACATGATAAAAACCCTTGAAAAACATTGGAATAAAAGAAACTTATCTCAACATAATAGGAGCTAGTCATAGCAAACCTACAGTAAATATCCTTAACTGGGTAAAACTGAAAACATTTCAATTAAGATCTGGAACCAGGTAAGGATGTCCAATCTTACCACTACTTTTCATCATAGTACTAGAAAGTATAGCTAGGGCAATAAGGCAAGGGAAAGACATAAAAGGAATATAAATAGAGAAATAAGAAATGAAGTTATAATTATATGCAGATGATATACTTTATGTAGAGAACCCAAAAAAAAAAAATCCACAGAAAAGCCAACTGAAATAATAAACCAGTACAGTAAATTAGCAGAATACAAAATCACAGAAATCAATGACCATCTTATAGGTGAAAAATCAGTAAGAAGAAGAAAAAAATTTCTCCATTTACCATCACACCAATGAAAATTAAATACCTGGGAGTAAGCCTAACAAAAGATGGGAAAGATATTTACAAAGAAAACTATAAAACATTTATAAAAGAAACAGAAGTAGTCATTAAAAATTAAGAAGACATCATTGCTCATGGATTGAAAGAATTAACATTATCAAAATGACTATCTATCTTACCCAAAGCAATCTACAGATTCAATGCAATCCCAATAAAGATTCCAGTGACGTTATTTAAAGACATGGAAAATTACTGAAATTCAAGTGGGATAACAAAAGACCCGACCATTAAAAAACCTTCCTGACAAAAAAAGAAAATGGAGATAGAGCAATCCCAGAGTTTAAATTACACTATAATATCACAATACTTAAAACAGCATAGTATTGGAATAAAAACAGACAATCTGATGAATGGAACAGAATTGATTGTCCAGAAATAAAAATACATATACAGTCAATTTTTGACTAAGGGACAAGAAACGTACATTGCAACAAGGTTAGCTATTTTAGTAAATGGTGCTGGGAAAACTTGACCACTAAATGAAAAAAGCATAACTAGGGCAACTCCCTCTCACTATGTACAAAAACCAACTCAAAATGGATAAAAAACTTGGATGTAAGATCTGAAACCATAAAATACATAGAGGAAATTTTGAGGAAACACTCCAAGACTTACACTTCAGAAACACCTTTCAGGATACATATATAGATGCTGAATAAAATAAAGGAAAACATAAATAACTGGGACTACATGAAATTAAAAAGCAAAAGAGACAATAACTAAAACAAAAAGAAACCCAGTTGAATGGGAGAAAAATTTTGCTCTCCATACAAATGAAAATGGTCTGATAAAAAGATCCTCAAAAAACTTACAAAATTTAACAAAACTAAAAGCCCTCTCAAAAAATGGGGAAAAAGACATTTCTCCAAAGATGAATTACAAATGACCAATAGGCACATGAAAAAATGCCCAACATCACTAATAATCAGGGAAATACTAAATAAAATCACACTGAGATACCATCTTACACCAGTACGAATGGCCTATATTAAAAAGAAAAGTGGGCAACACATGCTGGCATGGATGTGGAGAAAAACTAACAATTATATGTTTCAAGTAGGAGTACAAAATGGTCCAACTACTATGGAAGGTTGTGTGGAGGACACTCAAGCTACTGAAAATGGAGCTACCATTCGACTCAGTAACCCCACTACCAGCAATCTACCCAAAGGACACAAAAAACATTAGTTCAAAAGACACATGAACCTGGGTGTTTTTCATAGCACATTTACAATTGCCAAGGTATGATAACAACCCAAATGCCCCAAAACTGATGAATGACTGAAAAAATGTGGTATATTTATACAGTGGAATATTATTCATCAATCAAAGAAGACAAACTTATGCCATTCACAGCAACATGGATGGAGCTAGAAGGAATCATTTTTGTGGAAATAAACCAGAAAGAGAAAAAGAAATATGGGATGGTTGCACTTGTATGAGGGATATAGGGAAAACAAACAAACATACAGACAAAAAATATTTAAAACTGCCAACAGAACTGAATCATTGAGCAAAATAGGGAAAGGAGGGCACAATAGATTAGTTGTTTCATGGGTGATAAGGTGATGGGAGAATCTTAGGGTAGACAACAGCGTAATATGTGTGTGTGTGTGCGTGCATGCAATAAATAAAATAAATAGACATCAAAATTTTCTGAGGGTTTTGACATTCAGGGGGGAGGGTAAAGGAGACAAAAAGGGCATTGGTGGAGGAAAAATAAAAATTTATTGGAAAATTCTAGCATTTCTTGGTTAGCTGCTTCTCTCTAGAACTGTTAGGCTATTCAAGATCATAGGATCATGCATGATAGTACAAATCATTTTGAAAAAGTAAAATAAAATATGGTCAAGAAACAGCTGTAACAATGACTAGGTGAAAATTGGATTGCATCAGGGAACTTATCTTTTACATGTTCACACTTACCTGAAAAATTAGTGAAAGAAATCAGGAAATGTAAGACAGATATCAGTTGGATCCACATATGTGAAATATAAATGGCTATATATGTATCTTTATATCTGTGTAGATATGGATACATAAACATACATATGTGTATGTGTGTTCAAAATACAGGAAAAGGAATTCTTAAACTTAGTAAAAATTTAATGCCTACCACAAAAACAGGAGGGAGACAGTAGGATATAGAAGAAAAAAGGAGGTAAGGCATTGGTGAGGGAATTTTGGCAGAGGGTGAATGAAGCTGTGTATGTATCAGACATGAAAATGTAAAGTCAAAGTTATATAGGCATATGAACATTTTTTAAAGTTATTTATTTTTTATTATATATTTTTCTTGCATTTTTATACTCCAAATTTCTACCACCACCATGTCAACCATGAACTGTCATCCTGTTTACTTGTGCTCATCCCTCTCCTGAATTTGTCCTTCCCTCTCTTCTTCTATATGCTTCAACTAAGTTATCAATTTATTGATTTTGACTTTTTCTTGTCTTTTCCTTTGGTTTTCCTATAACCTACATATAAATGAGACCATCTGGTATTTCTGTCGGGAGCTGTGTGTGCTCTATGTATTGGCCTGCCTTGATAAAGCTATTGAATGTTTACTTAATTGGAATACCACCTACAGGTGGAGTAGGTTTGGCCATGACTTGAGAAGTTTTAGGTGAAACCCATTTGTTGTTGATTGTTTGTTGGTGAATATACAAGTCTGGTGCAAAATAAGTTGGGGGCAAGAGTCCAGAGAGAGGCTGTGAGTCACTTCTGCCAGGGTCTTCTTGACTCAATGTCAGTCCTTACCCTCCTCTGCGGAACAATTCGATTATGTTGCAACTGGCTCATGACATATTTCTTTTACTTTTAGACTTATTTCAAGTAGCACAATTTCTCCTGGCTACATCCGTGTTGCCACAAATGACATGAGTTTGTCACTTTTGCTTGCCAACTAGTAATCCATTGTGTAAATATGCTACAACTCTTTGATTTATTCATCAGTTATTGGGCATTTTGGAATGTTTCCATGCCCTATAAATAATGCTGCAATAAACATAGAAGTGCAGGTTTCCTTTTAAATTAGTGTTTTTGTAACCTTTGGGTAGATTCCCAGAAGAGGGATTGCTGGATCAAATGGTAGCTCCATTTTAAATAGTTTGAGGGCCCTTCACACAGCTTTCCATAGCAGTTGGGCCAGTTTGCATTCCCACCACCAATGTAAAAGTGACAAGGACAAATTATATAAAATATTCTAATTCAATGAGACTGAATAATGCATTACTGAGTGACCTCTGTGCTAATGAGGGAATCAAAGATGAAACAAAAATACCTTGAGAGAAAAGATTGTGAGACCACAAAATTTCAAAATGGTGGACACATCAAAATGGTTCTGAGAGAAATACAGTAATACAGGTACACATTGGAAAGATAGCCTACATAACCTACATAACCTATATCAACTCTGATCTCAAGGAACTAGAAAAAAAAATCCAAAAGGCAGCAGAAGAAAGGAAATAATAAGGATTAGACAGAAATAATTAAAATAGAAATAAAAAAAAGTTGAAAAGATCGATGAAACTAAAAGTTTCTTTTGAACAAAAAATAAAGAAAACATAAAATTAAAGCTACAATTCACTAAGAATGAGAGAGGAAACTCAAATATTGAGAACACAAAATGAAAGAAATTATAAAAAACACCAAAGAAAATTGGAGTATAATAGATATCACTATGGAGATGTGTATGAAATAGATTGCAGAATTATAAAATCAGCTGGAGTTGAAAAGGAAAAAAAAATAGAAAAC
Organism: Uropsilus gracilis; assembly: GCA_004024945.1. Classification (NCBI taxonomy): domain Eukaryota; kingdom Metazoa; phylum Chordata; class Mammalia; order Eulipotyphla; family Talpidae; genus Uropsilus; species Uropsilus gracilis. The sequence continues at coordinate 38,278 of PVHY01012087.1, forward strand.
CTGAAAAATCCAATAATAAACTAACGAATTAAAGCAATAGTATACAGTAATAAAATATGGAATAAACCTAACAAAGGAGATGAAGGAGCTATACAAGGAAAACTATAACATATTGTAAAAAGAAATAGAAGACATATATAATTGGGGAGAATACTACAAAATGAAAATAAAGCCTCAATAAACACTACGTCACATTCATAAGAACAGTCCCCATCATAAATACCAAAAAATATAAGTGCTAATGTGGATATGGAGGGGAAAAAAATGCTTTTTAAACTTTTGGTAGTAATATGTCTAGACCATTACTAAGTGCTTAAAAAAGATAAATTCAAATAATTTGCTGTAAAATAGAATATAAAGGAATAATGCTTAGTGAAATGACCCAGGGCAAAAAGATAAAGAATGAGTGATTTCTCTTAAAAGTGGAGTACACAGAAACCAAAAAAAATGTCAGAAAAGACAAAATTTAACATCAACCTTGGAAAGCTAATAATAGACCTGAAGCATCCATGAACAGAGAGAGGGACCAAGCAGGGATATGGAGGAGAGTATGGAGGGGAGCTAGAGGAAGATAGATTCTAGTGGGTGACAATGGATGTTTTACTGTTGGGAAAACTGTGGTGACTATACCTAAGAGGAGAAATCCTATAATGTGAAAAAACAAGTATGTGAATAATGATGCCTCAATAACAAAATGGGCAGGAGAAATACAAAGACACTTCTCCAAAGACTATATACAGATGACAATAGGAATATGAAAAAAATGTTCATCACCATTTATTATAATAGAACTGCTAGTTATATCAAATCTAAGACAGTGTTCTATACCAAAATATCATAAACAAGTGTTGAAAAGCATGTGAAATAGAAAGTAATTTTCATACACTATGGTGGAAATGTACACTGTTCCACCCCAATGGAAGTTAGTATGGAGATTTCTAAAAATAGAAAAAGATAGAAGAGAATTTCACATCCAAGGTATCTACTGAAAAATTATAAAAACACTATTATAAAGGTATATATACACTTCTATGTCCATGGCTAGAATATTATGGAGTGAACATAATTTATAAACAAACAAATAGATAAATATCAAATAAATAATAAAGAAGACCCACTATCATGTATAGGGCACAGAAGAGTATCCAGCTATTAAAAACTTAAATATTGCTATTTGTAAGGATATGAAATGAATTGTAAAATATTATGCTAAATATTAAGCAAAATAATTCAGAAGTGGAAAAACAAATACAATAAATTCACTCACATGTGGACTATAGATAAATAAAAGGAAGGAACAGAAAGATCTAAATCAAACAAACCATAAAAATCTATTGGTAGAAATGAGGCAACCAAAAAGCCAGGGTAGAACTGGGAAGTCAAGTGGAAAGGGTTCCATTGGTATATGGTGATGGATTACCAGTGCTTTGGTGGTGAGTGTGGTGTAGTAACATACATCTGAATTTCTTTGAACTTATGCCTCTGAATTATATACAATGTTGTAAACTCAGTAAAACAATAGTTTTTAAAATTGAGATGTAATTATGTCATTGTTTTGTTTATGAGATACAATTTCATGTAATGGTTTCAAGCAAATCCAATACTTTTAGAAACAAATAAGTACTTACAGAAATCCTATGTATATAGTGTTAAAATGGCTAAAAGAACTTACCATTATCTATTTCACTCATATCTGAAATACAAAGAAAGAAATAGACATATCAATCTATTCAATGCTTAACAGAAAACAGTCTGGTGTCTAAAATATGATCACATCTATGATACACACATCTAGCTCATCAGGAGAGAGAATCATACAAATGGCTCTTTGTAATGACAAATATTGATATTTCTTAGCAGTTGGTATGGGAAAGAGAATGAACTCACATCTAAGATATGCATATCTAACTCATCAGGAGAGAGAATCATAAAAATGGCTCTTTGTAATGACAAATACTGATATTTCTTGGCAGTAGGAATGGGAATGAGAATGAACTTTAGATAGAAAATTTTCACTTTCTTATATATGGAAGATAGATGAATCAAACAAAAGGACAAGAAAGAATGATAATAAATAAGTTGACCATAGAAATGAAACATGAAGCAAAGGAGAGGGAGGGGTTTAAAAGAGGGGAGGAAGAATACAGGGGAAGTGAGAGGTAATGGATGATGTGATGTGGGAAGAAATATGGGGACTATGGTGATGTAAAGATAAATGTGAAAAAAGATAAAGAAAATCTTCATTTCCCTCTCAGAACTGAAAAGCTACAGTAAGGACACAGGGGGGAATAGTGTCTTGGGAGCACACTGGTTATAAAAAATTTATTTCAAAGAGACTATCTACAAAAAATGACTCTTTAGTCACAGCAATGGATAGGTAATCTCCTTCGCAGCAGCCTTAACTTCTGAAACACAGAAGATACAAAAGGACAAGAAATGGAATGAAATGAAGACAAGGAGATTACTGTAAGGATGGGATAAAATACTATCAAGTACACCCAAAAGCAGAAAATCAATAGACTATATCTGAATTCAAGTAGGAAGAAGGTAAATAAGGAAAGGTAAAGAAGATAAAGAAAATAAGAAATACTCATTTCTAAAATACAAACTAACTTTGTTCTTGAAGAGAAAATATTACCAGCTGTTCATAGAAGTTGATCTGTTAAACAAAAGAGAGAATTCTATGTTAATATTGTGGAAATTGACAAGAATAAATTTGCTACTGTTTAGAAATACGGAAATAAACTGAATGAAGAAAAATTGATTGCTCAAAAATATCCAAAACCCAGCAGAAGACAAGAAATAACAAAAATAAAAGCAGAGATAGATGAAATAGAAACCAAAAGGATCATTGAAAAGATAAACAAAACCAAAAGCTGGTTCTTTAAAAAAATAAATAAAATTTATAACCCCTTTGCAAGGCTTACAAAGAAGAGAGAAAACTCAAATAAACAGGATCATAAGTGAAAAGGGAGATATTACAACAACAAAGCAGAAATTCAAAAGATAATTAGAGACTACTATAAACATCTATACACAAACAGATACAACAACCTAGGCAAATCCCTAGAACAATACACCCATCTAAAATTGAATAAAGAAAAATAGAGAACTTAAACAGTCAATCACGGGTAGTGAAAATGAGGCAATCATCAGAACTCTCCCTAAAAACAAGAGCCCAGGTCAAGATGGTTTCACAAATGAATTCTACCAAACATTCGAAGAGGATCTAACACCAGTACTGTTAAAACTCTTTCAAAAATTTGAGAAAGAAGGAAAGCTACCAAATACCTTCTATGAAGCAAACATTACAGTAATTCCAAAATCAAATAAAGATAGTGCAAAGAAAGAAAACTACAGACCAATCTCCCTAATGAACACAAATGCAAAAATTTTAAACAAAATCCTGGCAAACCGAATCCAACATTGCATAAAGAGGATCATCCATCATGACCAAGTGGGATTCATCCCAGGGACAATGGGATGGTTCAACATTTGAAAATCAATCAACATAATTCATCACATCAACAAAGAGAAAAACAAAAACTGTATGATTATATCAATAGATGCAGAAAAAGCATTGCAAAAGTTCAGCATCCTTTCATATTGAAAGCCCTGAAAAAAATTGGTATAAAAGGAACATACCTCAACATAATAAAAGCTATATATGACAAACCCACAGCAAATATCTTCAATGGGGAAAAACTGAAATCATTTCAATTAAGGTCTGGAACCATGCAAGGATGCCCACTCTTTCCAATCCTTTTCAACATGGTTTTTGGAAGTCCTAGCTAGGGCAATAAGACAAGAGAAAGACAAAAAGGAATCCAAATAGGGAAAGAAATAAAGCTATCTTTATACATGGATAATATGATACTCTATGTAGAGATGCCCAAAAAGTCAACAGAAAAACTAATTTAAATAATAAATCAATTCAGTAAGGTAACTGGATACAAAAACAACACACAAAAATCAATAGCATTCATATATGCAAAGAATCAATCAGAAGAAGAAATTGAAAAAAACACTCCATTTACCATCACACAAAAGAAAACTAAATACTTGGGAATAAACCTAACAAAAATATAAAAGACCTATACAAAGAAAACTATAAAACATTCTTAAAATAAATAGAAGATGATTTAAAAATTGGAAAGACATTCCTTATTCATGGGTTGCAAGAATCAACAATATCAACATGGCCATATTATAAAAGGCAATCTATAGATTCAATGCAATTCCATTAAAGATCCCAGTGACATATTTCAAAGAGCTAGAACAAAAATTACTAAAATTTACATGGAACAACAAAAGACCCTGAATAGCAAAACCCTTTTGACAAACAAAAGAGAAAATGGAAGCATCACAATCCCAGAAAGCACGGGGTTTAAAATAGCATGGTGCTGGTAAAAAAAACAGACAAACATATCAATGGATCAGAATTGAATACCCAGAAATAAAACCACACATACATGGTCAACTGATATATGACAAAGGCAAAAAACCTACAGTGGAACAAGGACAGTCTCTTCAGTAAATGGTGCTGGAAAAACTGAATGATGACTTGGGGAAAAAAAGACAAAAATAACACCCTCACAGCCTGCACAAAACTCACCTAGAAATGAACTTGGATGTGAGACCTGAAAACCATAAAATACATAGAGGAAATTCTGGGCAAAACCCTCCATTAATTTAACTTCAGAAATCCAATTCTGTAAACAACTACAGCTGGCAAAAATCTGAAGTAAAACATAAACAGCTGGGACTACATCTAATTAAAATGTTTCTGTACAGCAGAAGAGACAAAAAACAAAATAAAAAGAAACCCAACTGACTGGGGAAAATTTTTTGCCCTCCAGACAAGTGATAAGGATCTATAACAAACATCCACAAAGAGCTCATGCAACTCAACTAAAACAAAGCAAAAGACCCAATCAAAAAATGGGGAGAACTAAAAAGACACTCCACCAAAGAGGTGATACAGGTGGCCAATAAGCACATGGAGGAATGCTCCACATCACTAATAATCAGGGAAATGCAAATTAAAACCACACTGAGATACCATCTTACACCAGTATGAATGGCCCATATAAAAAAAATGGGCAACAAATATTGGCATGGATGTGGAGAAAAAAGAACTCCTCTGCACTGCTGGTGGGGATGCAAACTGATCCATCTACTATGGAAAACTGTGTGTGTACCCTCAACAATTGAAAGTGGAATTACCATTTCAAACCAGCAATCCCCCTACTGGGAATCAACCCAGAAGACATGAAAACACTAATTCAAAAAGACACCTATCCATGCATGTTTATTGCAGCTCTGTCTACAATTGCCAAGATATGAATAAACCAAATGCCCCCAAACTGATGAACGGCTGAAAAAAATGTGGTATATATACATGATGGAATACTATGCATCAATGAAGGAGGACAACATATGTCATTTGCAGCAATGTGGATGAAACTAGAAGGACTCATTATTAGCAGAAATAAGTCAAAAATAAAAAGAATTACAGGATGGTCTCACTTATATGACAGCTATAGGTACAAACAAACAAATATGAAAAATTAGAAACAATCCACTGGACTGAATGATAGAGTTAGAGAAGAGGAGAGGGAAGAAGGTGGGGGAAGTGGCAGGCACTAAAGAGCAGGATGGTTAACATATGTTAAGGAAATGGGAAAATTCTGGGATATACAATAATGTTATATATATATATACATATATACAAAAATTCTTTAAAAATTAAAATTAAAAAAGGCAGCCATTACAGAGATAGTTGACATTCTCTATGGATGTCTCTTCTATCCTAGTCCCCATCCTACCTTCTCAGAAATAATAATCAGTATACTAGATTTGATGCTTATCATTCCTGTGGTATTTGAAACTTTTAAATCACACATATGAGTAAATAATTTATAATTTTACATGGTTTATAACTTTGTAATTATGGTATTGTAATATGTATGTCTATCAGTAACTTGTTTTCTTCCCATAAAAAAATAAATTAAAAAAAAGAGAAAAATTGGGAGCTGTAAACATCAACTACATAATACTCACATACTAGATCTAGTAGTTTTCAGTGTGGATACCATTGGATATTTCTCAACAGATGATGTTTACAAAAAGAGATATTTTCTTTTTTATTTTCCAATTTTTAGGTCTCTTTCATTTTCTACATTTTATGGTTAGAACCTCCTCTGCATTTTAAAAAATAAGTCATAAAATAATATTTTTTTTCTTTTTCAACAATTCGGTGAAAATATCCACTCTAATATAAATATGATGGTAGATATAGGGTTTTTTTATTATTTTTGTGGGGAGGGGAAGAAAACAAGTTATAGATAGGTATACATATTGCAATATCATAATTACAAAATTATAAACCATGCAAAATAATAGATTATTTACTTATATGTGTAATTTAAATCTTTCAAATACCACAGGAATGATAAACATCAAATCTGGCATACTGATTATTATTTCTGGGAATGAATAATGGGGACTATGATAAAAGGGATGTGCACAGAGAATGTCAGCTATCTCTGTGATGGCTGATTTTGAATAAATCTAACAAAAGAAGTAAAAGACCTATACAAGAAAACTATAAAGCATTCTTAAAAGAAATAGAAGATGACATTAAAAAATGGAAAGACATACCCTGTTCATGGATTGGAAGAATCAACATTATCAAAATGGCCATCCTACCAAAGGTAATCTACATATTCAATGCAATTCCAACAAAGATCCCAATGACATATTTTTTAATTTGAAAAAATTCATTTTATTGATTTGTCACATTTGTGCATTAATTGATCCCTCCTCCTCTCTGTATACCCCTTCCACATCCCCCCTCCAGTCACTCCATCTCCCATTTTCCTGCAATTGTTGGTTGGTTAAGTTGACGTTCAGTTGTTGATTGTTTGGCCCATTGTTCTCTTCCAGTATCTGGTAAATGTGTTTTTTTGTTTGTTTGTCTGTTTGTTTTGCATTTATATGTATATTTATATTTATATCACATTATTCCATTATTGTGTACCCCAGGGCTTTCCCATTTCACTAACATTTGTTAACTATCCTGATCTTTTGTGTTCTTCACCTCCCCTACCTTCTTCCCCATCCTCTCTCGCTCCATGGTTCAGACCCATTGGTTGTTTTCATTTTTTCTTATTTGTTTGTTTGTTTGTTTGTTTGTTTTTCCCTATATCCATCATATAAGTGAGACCATCCTGTACTTCTCTTTTTCTTTTTGACTTATTTCTGCCAATATGAGTCTTTCTAGTTCCATCCAGGTTGCTGCTAATAACATGTGTTTGTCCTCCTTGATGTATGCGTAGTATTCCATTGTGTATATGCACCACATTTATTTTTAGCCAATCATCTGTTTTGGGGCATTTGGTTTGTT
>PVHY01012088.1:0-19165 GCA_004024945.1 Uropsilus gracilis
CTATCTATCTATCTATCTATCTATCTATCTATCTATCTATCTATCTATCTATCTATCTATCTATCTATCTATCTATCTATCTATCTATCTATCTATCTACCTACCTATCTACCTACCTACCTACCTATCACCTATCATCTATCATCTATCATCTATCTATCTATCTATCTATCTATCTATCTATCTATCTATCTATCTATCTATCTATCTATCTATCTATCTATCTATCATCTATCTATCTATCTATCTATCTATCTATCTATCTATCTATCTATCTATCTATCTATCTATCTATCTATCTACCTACCTACCTATCTATCATCTATCACCTGTTATATATCTATAACCAAGCTATGCAGAGTGTGGAGAACAGGATCTTGATCATTAAGGAAGCTTTCTGGGCACTATTTAGTTTGTTTAGGGCACCCTATGTTAGTGGAGTCTTTGCATCGGAGAGTAATCTCAACCTGTAATTTCTCTCCTCCTCGCGTGCATAATAGGTTTAAGAGTCATGCTCCCTAGAGCATAATTAAATGGGTAGCACTGGGGTTGCTTTCAGGAGATCTTCCACAGAGTGCCAAACTGAAAGAGAGACTGAGAGTGAGAGAGAGAGAAAGAGGAGGTGGGAGAGAGAGGAGGTGGGAGAGAACCCCTTAATTAAGAGGGCTTTCTTGGGAGGCCTCTATACACAAAGACACAGGACCCATCTCTCCTGCCTTGTCTAAACCAAGTAGCCAAGTCTCGCCCTCTTCAGCCCAGAGCCCTCTAGCTGCCTCTTCCCCTGAGGAACACCCATTGTCCCGGGAGTGGCCACCATCTCTCTGGCCGCACCTGTTCTAGAGCTGGCCTCTCGTGGAGTGGGCCCAGCCAGCTCTGAGCATCTCCTGCTGACTTCTAAGTTGGGCAGTGATGCCAACCTGCAGGCCCCCTGGCTCTACCAGCTGGGCCCCTTCTCTACTGCCTGCCCCTGCGTCAGGAGAGAAGAGACCCCCTCTGGGCTGCCGGCCTGCCCCTGCGTCAGGAGAGAAGAGACAGAGACCCCCTGCCCCTGCATCAGGAGAGAAGAGACCCCCTCTGGGCTGCTGGCTTCTCCAGAGAGACGATCTAAGCTCTTTGCCTTCCTGTCATCAGTCCCGACCTGGTTGGGGAAAGACTCCTCCAACCCCTCCTGTCTCAGGCCCCTGAGAAGGGCTTCAATTGGACCAACTCCGGCCGGCTGTATTCGCACACTGTCTGCTCTTCCCCTTCCTCACATGGCCATTTATGTCCCGGGGCCTCACGCTCCATGGGGCATGGCCCCTCTGCCCCGAGGCCCGCCTGACCATGCTCCCCTCAGGCTGGGAGGGTTTCTGGCACCGGCTTCAAGTCCCTTGGGCCTCGGCCTCCATGGCACTGTGCAGCCCGGCTGCCTGTGGCTCGACTCAGCGAGCCAGCGTGGAGTCTGGTTTCACAGCGGGAGATTTCACACATACAAATCAGCCGATTTCGGAAGCCTGAGGAAATAATGACTGGCTTAGCCTGCGAAGCTTTGTCGCCAAGCGAGCGTCTGCCCACACGCCATGGAAATTGGCTAATTACCGCAGCCTGCCTGCCCGGGGCTGTCACGGCTTCTGCCAGGATCCTGCTCCGCGACGTGCTCCTATTTCTGTCTCACAAAGACCACCCCCTTTGACTTCCCACCAAAAGATAAAACAAGATCTGGCCCGTCCCTCTCAGAGTGTCCGTAGTGACACCTCCCTGGCCGTGTGTTCGAAAGTGGGCTTCGGCTTTCTCCCCCTTTCCTCTCACTTGCTACTGTCTTAGTGATATCGGGTCAAAAAGGGACAAAGCCACCAACTAGCAAGCCACAGGGGAAAAAAAAAACCTTTTAAAATGCGGTCTCTGCTGCCCAGCTTTCTTACCAGATCCTTCTCACCCACGCGTAGCAGTTGCCACACAAATGCAGTTCAACAACAGGGTTTTATTGACAAGTAAATTAACAGGAAAATGAAAAGTCCTCAGAGCCACAAGTGGCCGTGATCTGACCCCATCACCATTTTCAGACCCAAAGGTCCTAAAGACACAGTCCAAGATGGCGCCCTTTGCCCCCCCCCCCATCCTGAGGCAGGCACTCTGCAAAGTCCAGTCTTTCTCTGGCATCTTCTCTTCGCTTCTTTTCCAGTGTTCCGAGCTGCTCCGCTTCTCCAAGGCTCTTCAAACTTCTTCCACAATTGCTGATGGACAAATCGGCTTTCCACATCCCTGGCCATCTCCAAGTACCAGCTCACGATGCCGCCTTGCTGCGGTGCCATACTCTCCACACTGGCCACTCTTCTGCTGGCCACCATGGCTCCTTACTCTTCAGAGTAAGCTCACTCTTCAGAGGGCTTCCCCTGGCCAGGCCACGTGGATCTGTTCTCTCAGTCCACCATTCTTGTCTCCTTCCTTTTCTTTTCTATCCTTGCTCCTTCCTTTTATTTGCCTTTTGGTGCATCTCGCTTCTTCTCGTCTTTCTCTCAGACCCTGCCCACCAGGGTATTTTGGTGCCTATTCAGTTTTCACCGTGTCATTACCCTGTATCATTAGTAGCTGTGGTTTTAACGTTTTGATGTTAGTAGCAAGCGACCTTGACCAGGCCTTGCCGGAAGGACCCCGAGCTGGTCCTGCCTCTAGAAGGGGTGACTGGAGAGACATGGATTTGCCCTTATGAATTCCAGCACCTGATGACTAGAGTGACATGAGTCTAGGTTATACCTAGTTCTGTTTGAACCACACCAAACAGAAGCAGTCAGGTCTCCACTGGAGCTGATTTCCAGAGCCACAGGTGGGTGGTGGGGGCAGTCACCTTGGCCCCACAAAGGCCGTGCTGTTTACTTTCTCCTTTCACTGTCGTTGTTGTGGGCATGATGTAGATGTATATGGAACTTCAGAGTCCTGGGTTTCAGTCATCAAACTGGAAGCCTAAGAATCCATTTCTAAGCTGAGGTCAGGACAGTTAAATCCAATGGATCTTCATCCTTTAGCTGTCAGAAGGGAAAATGTTGATAATTACTGCAAAAATTTGCTAAGATTTTGAAGGGACTTTGGTAACATTAACAATGTACACTCATCCACTGTATGTGTGAACATTATGACTTGTGAGAATTATTATTGTGACATAATCATAGGTGTGGACAAAGGTTTAATAGGGGGAGGTGGTCCCAATCGTGGAAGTAGCATCTGCAGCCATAGGCTAGACTACACTCTCTCCACGTATTATCATTACAAATGATGCAGCTGAAGAAAACAAAGAATTTGAAGGTGTTTGTGTTCTGCTAAGTTAAAATCAAAGTGAAAACGTGATGGAAGGGCATGTATATGCTGTGTGCACACAGAACAATACGGAAAGACAGATATCAGAATATCAGTGGTGATTGCTGTGTGATAGAATCACGGTGGTCGTATGTTCTTGTGTTTAGCTCCTCTGCCCATCTTCACTTTTCTGCAGTGAACATGAACTCCTCTGTGACAATAGCTTGATTTGCTTTGAAAGGAATTTGCCCCTACATCTCTCAGTGTTTGTTCTCAACATCGGCCCGATACCTCCCATGTTTGGTTCCTTTTCCCTGTGACGGTGTAGGCCCAGGGCCCAGGGTGGGAGCAGAGAACTGTGAACAGTGATTTCCCAAGTGGAGACTGAGTGGGAAGGTTGGCCTCGATCAGCAGATTTCCAGGTCTACTAATGACCACACGATGCACATGGATAAAACTAAGTCAAAAATGAAAAAAAATCCATTCATTAGCTATTTTGAACAGCCAAATGAATGATTTGACTCTTTTGCTTGAAGTCTCTTTTTGATCTCTGCACACTTGTTATTCAGAGTCCCACGGGGGTGATCACAACGAACATTTACTTATAGCTCCCACCAAATAAATAGGTCATTTAAATTGTGGTGATTTAATTCAAATTGTCAAACTTTTACTGAGTAAGTAGGCATGACCCTGTGTAGCATGAGACCAAGTGGGACCTTCAAATAATTCACACAGACAAATGTTCGGGAAGAACCCGTAGATCTGCCAGAGCGACAGATACACTGATAAATACCCCCAAGTGTATGCTGGACCTTAGCATAAGCAGGGATTGGTGCAAAGCAAAAACCATGGGCGTGAAGGAGGTGGTGGGTTTTGTTTTAACTCAGCAAGCTGCAATGGGTTATCAAAGAAGTGATGTTTTGGCTGGAAGTAAAGCGAAGTGTGTCTGTCCTCTGGTGGACAGAGATAACACCATTCTAACAAGCTTAAATAAAAATGCAGCTTCCTGACTTCTGTGATTAGAACGCCTTACCGTTTTACACAAGGCAGGTGCTTGTACGACATCAATGTCGGGACTACTGTTCTCTCGGTGTTGACTCACCACAGCCCAGCTCTCCCCACAGGCGGCCCCTGTACTGAGAGCTTGCAGGCCAGGCTGCTTCTGTTTTCCCCTGACCCTAACTACTGATTAAAAGCCAGTCAGGATTCTTGTCCGCTCACTCAGGAACCTGCCCATCCCAGGCCAACCACTGTGGCCAGCTTGACCGTGCTGCCACTGCAGGAAGCGGGAAGGATGGGTCCCCAAGTCCAGTTGAACGGTAGCACTGTTGTGTCCCCCGAAACAGCAGGAAGAGCTGAGAGATGGGCACAACTGCTGGATAGACAATATCATGACCGCATTCTAGTTCCGATGGATTGGAGGTTGTAAGGGACTGTGAGCGCAAAGCACTGTGAGGCCGGCCTAGCAGGAAAATGCAGGAAGGTGCTGAGTGCAGTGTGTGTCCCGTGCTCCGGCCACAAAGCATTCGTTCCAGGGCTTACAGTCTCTGGAGTCACGTGACGCTGCGGGTATGTCTGCCTTGCATGTAGGCCTGGACACTTTGGAAATATACGCATCTGTGAATTCAGTGATGCCTCCAATGTGATGGGAACCTGCTATTGAAAGACAGTTCATGTATGTTACACTTCTATAAAGCCAAGGATTAAATGGCAACAGAAACATGGGCCTTGAAATTTTGTTCTGTACATTTGAATTGTTACATGTTCACTTTGCCTATAGTAATGTCTACTTTGCCTAATTTTTTTTCAAAAATTGATTTAAAAAATAATTTATATATAAATTTCACATCTCTGTGATCTCTGGAGTTCACCCCCCCTCCCTGACCATTCCCATCCTGTCCCTAAGTTGTGTACTTCAATTTGATTGTTGACTTGTTTTGACTTTTCTTCATGGATTTTTGTTTGATATTGAATTTGAACTCCATTTAAAATACAGCTGTACTTAAGCTCAGAGAACATGCCTGTTTCTGGTAAATAATTAATAAATGCGTATAAATGCTTCCTTGAATTTATATCAATCATTACAGAATCATCTGCTAGTTTTAAAAGCCTATTTGGACCAGGCATTGTTTGTTCCCTGCACAGCAGTGAGTGAATGCAAATTTGTTTTATGATCCACAGACTCCCCACAGGCCCATGGTGACATGGTGATTGAAACCAGGCCATTTGATGTTTTAATCCTTTCTGGCCTTCAGGAAGAAATGGCGTTAAAACCTGTATTTTTTGTTATTTTCTGTTTGTTGCTCTGAGTTAAGATCATAGATAGAATATTGAGTTCATTCCTTGGCTAAATGAACGCAAAGTCTAAATTAAACAGATATGCAGGATTCTGACCTTGGGACATCAATTACAGAAGTAAAAAACACTCCGAACAAACCAAAAATTCACATGAGATGACAGTGTTTTGTTATTCGTATGTGCCAGTAACAAGCTAAGGCATAGAATGAAAAGGTCAATTTCCAGTCCCTGTTCTGCCCTGAACATCATGCTTTTCTCTTTTTACACTCTACATCAGTTTCCCAAGTATGAAACAGTTCCTGTTGTAGAGGGAGGTTGGAGTGATAAGTGAAATAGTAAATAGGAAGCACTTTAAGCACCTGAGAATAGTATCCCTGGGATGCTAAAGTAACAGGGGGGCATGGTCTGTGAATTACAGCTTCCCTTTTTATAAAGTAAGTGAAGGATAAATTTTATACCCTTTAGAAAAAATTCACTTCAAATGTGATTTTAAGAAGTATACAACCAGCAGATTTGAAATAAATCAGTGAAAATTTGGAGCATATGCCTCTTTGGAAAGTGTATTTCCATTCTATGGATGGAACTTAAAGAGTTTCATCTTTCTGATTTAAATGCTGCCTGGTGCCTACATAGATTATTAAAAATTCTTTAAATGTGGAGATTGAAAGTCTTTGAGTGGTAGATTTCAGGCAAAAATTAAAGTCCCATGTGAATAGGATTTCAGGCAAAAAACGAAAGTTCCATCTTGCTAAGATGAGTCCTAGAGCGAAAGGACATTTTGTGAGATGCTGGATTAAAGACTGTAAAAGTCAACAAGAGTCACAGTATCATAGCACAGCAGAGGGTCACCTGTCATCTTAGACAATGTGAAATAAAGGTGAACAAAGTCGTACGGCCCCATAGTGACGTAAACTCACTACATCCTATTGCACTGAATTTTATTACAAGCAAGGCCGGGGGCTAGCTAGCTACAGGACTGATGACCAAAAAGCAACGACGACACTTGAGGTGGTGGCGTGTGGTGAGCCCCCGTGCAAGCACAGTAAACTGGGGCTCCTGTGCTTAGCGACAGACTATAGCCATGTCCAGTGTGGGGGATGAAAGGTCAGAGAGGATGAAGGATGGGGTAAGGATGCGCGGTGCTTGCTTTCTCTCTCCTGATAGACACAGTAGCCTCAAGGTGGGGGTGCTGGAAACCTGGGCACAGGGACTGCGATTTCACCTCCAGAAGCCCTCCCTACCTACCCATGCCTCCTCTCACCTTGTTCTCACTTTCCCTTAATCCGCACATCCTTCTGCTCATCCTCAGCTCAACTCCCCGTTGGGCCCTTAAATGTGCTTTTTTGGGTTCCTAGGCACCCCTCCCCCTCCCCTCCCTCTTCCTCTCCTCCTCTTCCTTCCATCCCCCTTCCCCCTCCTCCTGCTCCTCCCTCTCCCCCTCCCGGCCCAGCTAGCCACTATTTGATTACAAAAGAAGATGTGACTTAGACTCCAGAGAAAGGTTTTGAGTGAGGCCTTGTACCTTCCTGCCTTGGGTCACTTGGGCTCCCGAACCATCTGTCAGCCCCGCAGCTCTCAGCCCCTGGGACCGAGCTTGCCTTTCAGCAGAGTTCTCGGCGTAGCTCGAAGGCACCCAGGAAGTATTTACTCAAAGGACGGGGAATGAATGAAGTGAGCGTCTCAGGCTGAGACCTGGCAATGACTGCTCTGGTCTTTGAGGGTGTGCGGGAAGCTACAAAATGCGCCAAATCTCCAGTTAGCAGAAGATCTTCATTCACGCTTCTTTTAAGGAAAAAAGGCAAGGAGGCGACTCAGCCCAGCTGTGTCTCAGCACTCTTAGAACATGCGTGCTTCGAGAGGAGCTTTGAAAACAGCCCTGGCCCAGGCTGAGTTCCCACTTGTGCTGGATGAGCAGGGAGGCGTGCGACCGCCCAGGAGGTGGCCAGGAACGCTCCCTGGTCCTCAGGGCCAGGCAGGCTGTCCCCCTCCCCCCACCTCCCCGTCCCAGCACAGCAAAGCCTCAACGGAACAAAGGCCGAAAGGCACAGGTGCACCTTCCGGCTTCTAGCTGGAAGAGCTGCACCTTGGGTCCAGAAACCCTGAATGAGGTCTTCACAGGCAGCCTGACAGAGGTGGGGTGGCCTGCAGCGGGCGCTGCTGCTGGGCGGGGCAGGGTATCCGAGGCGTCTCCCTCAGCCGGCTGCGTTGTGTCTCTGCAGATCGACGGGCTGGACGTGGCTGGCTTGTTCAGCAACATCGAGGCTGTGCACCAGGTGTCAGCCAAGCTGCTGGTGTCGCTGGAAGAGGCCACCGCCGACGTGGACCCGGCTGCGCAAGTCATCGGTATGTTGACGCTGCGCTCCGGTTCTGCACACAGCAGGAAACCGTGTCTCAGTCACCTCCCTGGGCTCGGGCTTTATGCCCCTGACTCCCCGAGCCTCCCAGGAGATGGGGAGCTGCTGCGTCCAGCTTCCTCCAGGCTCATGTCATCACACCAGCTCTGCGCTCCGTGATGGTTTCTCTGAAACCCACTGCAGCGCTCAGCACCCCGCCTGCTTCTTGATTTTCAGCCTCTCAACCTCCACCTTCCAGATGTTGTCTCATCCCGTTTTATGGCTCCCACTTACCTGGTCCTTAGAGCAGTAAATGCTTAAAGACGTTGGTGGCTATAGCGTTGAGTCCTCATGGCCCGCACGTCTTACGTCTAGGACCTGATGATTTTTGAGTCATGCGTGATTTTCAGTGAGGAACGTAGCGATTGACAAAACACACACATTCTGCTCTGTCCTTTTTGTTTTCCTCTGTATCCTCTGCTTTCTAAACAGGCTTTTCCTCTCAGACGTTACTGGCTATCTTCTTAACCTGGCAAGGTTTTTGGGGGAAAAAAAAAGTACAGTATGTTACCGACCCAGATTTTTATTCTTTCCATTTTGGGGGCGTTTCAAGGAGAATGATGGGCTGTGAGCCCTCGAAGGCGGCTGCCACATGCAAGACTTCACATACGTGTGCCACGGAGCTTAAGAGTTCTCAGAAAAAAAGTCTGAATCACTTTTACATTCCATTTATCACATGAAATACACGGTTCTTGCCAAAATATCAGGCCCAACTCAGGGCGGAAAACCACAGCAAGTGTCCCTCTCACATGATGTCCGTACCAACATCTCCCCCACAGTGACTACCAGTATTCATTTGTTGGGGACCCAGCCTTGGAGACACACATACAGATGCCAACATGTGGAAGCACACACATCAGCACAAGAGGAAGCACACACAGACCAGCACACGTGGAAGCACACATACAGGCACCAGCACACGTGGAAGCACACACAGACCAGCACACATGGAAGCACACACAGAGACACCAGCACACGTGGAAGCACACACAGGCACCAGCCCACATGGAAACACACACACACACCAGCGCATGTGGAAGCACACACAGAGACACCACCACACGTGGAAGCACATGCACGCCAGCACACGTGGAAGCACATACACATCAGCACACATGGAAACACACAGGCCAGCACACGTGGAAGCACACACAGGCACCAGCACACATAGAAACACACACACCAGCGCATGTGGAAGCACACACAGAGACACCACCACACGTGGAAGCACATGCACGCCAGCACACGTGGAAGCACATACACATCAGCACACATGGAAACACACACACCAGCACACGTGGAAGCACACACAGGCACCAGCACACATGGAAGCACACACAGGTGCCAGCACACGTGGAAACACACACACACCAGCGCATGTGGAAACACACACAGGCACCAGCACACGTGGAAGCATACACAGGCACCAGCCCATGTGGAAACACACACACACCAGCGCATGTGGAAGCACACACAGAGACACCACCACACGTGGAAGCACATGCACGCCAGCACACGTGGAAGCACATACACATCAGCACACATGGAAACACATAGGCCAGCACACGTGGAAGCACACACAGGCACCAGCACACGTGGAAGCACACACAGGCACCAGCACACGTGGAAGCACACACAGGTGCCAGCACACGTGGAAACACACACACACCAGCACATGTGGAAACACACACAGGCACCAGCACACGTGGAAGCATACACAGGCACCAGCCCATGTGGAAACACACACACCAGCGCCTGTGGAAGCACACATACAGGCACCAGCACACGTGGAAGCATACACAGGCACCAGCCCATGTGGAAACACACACACACCAGTGCATGTGGAAGCACACACAGACCACCACACGTGGAAGCATACACAGGCACCAGCCCATGTGGAAACACACACACACCAGTGCATGTGGAAGCACACACAGACCACCACACGTGGAAGCACACACAGAGACACCAGCACACGTGGAAGCACACACAGGCCAGCACACGTGGAAACATACACAGGCACCAGCACACGTGGAAACACACACACACCAGCACATGTGGAAGCACACACAGAGACACCACCACACGTGGAAGCACATGCACGCCAGCACACATGGAATCACACACACATCAGCACACATGGAAACACACACACCAGCACACGTGGAAGCACACACACAGGCGCCAGCACACGCCACCGTCTGTCTTGAGCCATCGTGTCTTTATTTGGTCCTGGGAACCGCAGCTGTCCATGGCATGAACCTGACCTTGTAGAGATGGGTGGGCGCCCTCACGCTGAATAAGCGCGGCTGATGTTCAGAGGTGATGAAGGAGACCTGGCTGGCTGTGGCCTCTCATAGACCGGAGTGCCAGCAGGCTGGGCTTCCTCTTGCAGACAGGTGCAGGCCCAGCCATGTCTGTGGGGATGGTGCCTGTGCAGGACGGAGTGGGGCACCTCTCCCCCAAGCCTCCTCCCCACGGGCTGCTGGAAGTCAGGCCTTCGGAGGATCACCGGCTTCAGGGGAGGACGTCGGGGCACCGACAACTGGTGCACTGCCCGCTGCCAGAGCCGGTGGCTGGGCTGCGTTTGGCATGTGAGCCCTGTGGCCCCTGGCAGGTGAACGAGCTGTGTCCTGGCTCCCGCTGAGGACTCGTGCCCTGACCCGAGAGCCGGGAAGCCCCTGGGGTAAAGGTCAAGTGCAAGTGGACGGTGCCTGGAAGTGAGGCTGGTGCCCCCGCCGCAGAGGGTGTGGGGAGCTGGCTCATTTATAGTCTGATATCAATCTTGGACTTGTCCTTTGTTTGGTTATGCTGATTTTATGTTGCAATCAGCCCTTCCGGAGGCCAGGGCTTAGTGCGGGCATGGTTAATAAAAATTGAATATTGATTTTCCGTTTCTCAAGAAAGTTGATGATGAAAATATGAGCGAAAATAACCACCACTCACCCCGGAGCTGTCACCGGCACAGGGCCATGGAAGGTGGAAATCTGCTGAAGGAGCAGCTAATTTTTTTAAAGACTGTCTTCCACGCGTGTGATTTAAGACAGGCGGCGGCGGGAGGTGTGTTTACGGATCACTCTGGGCGGCAGGCGTCCATTAGGGCCAGTGGCAGTTATCCTCAATTAATCTCACTGCTTTTAAATTCTGACTTTCTTGGGCTTCTGCGAAATGGGAAGCGATGGCTGGCGGTGAGGTGACGGCCTTTAGCAGGAGAGTGTTGCCGTTGCGCTCCGATAGTTTATAGCCGTGTGAGCGGGTGCGTCCAACAGAAGGACGATTCATTTCGGTAGTGCTCCAAAAAAAATGTTAATCCAATTCATGAATCAAAGAAAAGTTTTTGCAAGTTTATTATGTCCAAGGTAGATTTTTTTGGCTTCGTGGTAAGCAGGGCTATAATTTAAAAATTATACTTGTAAATGCAAATGATAATAGGAATATAGATTTTGGTGGAGCCCAGCCTTATGGTAAAAAATGCTTTTATTAAAGTCAGATATCTGTGGGGTAGAAGTGCCCTTGGAAATGATTTGCTGCATAGATAATAATACACTACATATAAAGATAAGAATAATATTTTATTAATATAATAACATTAATATTATATGTTGACATATCTATAATTTAATGTATTTATGTATTAAATTTTATTTTATAGTATCTATTTATATTAACATAATTATTGTGTGAATATAAATAATTTATAATTTATGCTATCATGTAATAATCCATAAATAATTTATGGATAAATAAGTACTAAATAAAATAGTACTAGATAAATAAGTACTAAAATATAAAATAAATATAAAAAAAGATATATATTTATATATATAAATTTATAACAATATAAATATATTGGTTAATAATAAATAATTTATATTAAATAATTTATCAAATATAACTATTATTGCTGATAATTTAAAATAATGATTTTATATAAACATCTATAAAAATAGCTATTTTTATATAAAAATATATAAAAATCACTAATCAAGGTGGTAAAGGTAACTAAAGTTCGCCCCATGATACTATATGTATATGGATGTATATTATACAGTGAGAGTCAACTACGTACCGAATTTGGATAATAAAATGGATGCTAATCGAAAAAGTAGTCTTAATCATAACAGTACATGCTTGCCTTGCTGCTGACCACTAAACAGCTTTTAGAAATTTCGTTTTACTCACAATCAGTTGGGATTCTTCCACTGAAGTTTTCAGCAGAGAGGAAAAAGTGACTTCAACTTTTTAATCTCCACAATTTCAGTTGTTGAAAGCAAACTTGACAAGTGGGAAGACGCCGCAATTTATCCTTGCAGAAACAAGGGTTTAGCTAGAAATACTGAACAATGAGAGTTCAGGCTCTATAGGAGATTTAATTTTGAAATTTCATAATGATAGTGTGGAAAACGACTGGAAGGAAGATTTGATGGCTCTCCTACCTAACAGGATCAAATTATGTCCTGTCATCGGATTTTCCAACATTGATATTTAGAAAAATACTTGAAATTCATAAATCGGAACATTTTGTTGAATTGTCTTTTGCTTAAAGTGAAAAAAAGGGATTCAGAGAAGGCAAAACTACCATCTAGCTGAAAACTCTTCAGTTCAAACATTTATTCGTTTCTCTATCACCAGAATTTTAATAGCTTCCATTACACAGCATTTTCCAAAGGTATCAGGTGTCTCTGTGCTTATAGTATTTGAGAAATATTGCAGTTCAGGTAAAATAATGGTAGCATTAGCCCATGACCCATAGAAGAAAATATCAAGTCCACGGTGACGCAGGCAAGTGTGGACCAGGCAAAGCTCTTCCCGACAGCGGACGTCAATGAAGGCGGAAGCAAAGAGGACAAGGGAAAGCTGCCATTCAGAAGCACTAAGTTGTAATCACCGCGGGGAACCCCACCAGCGGGAGCCGCTTTGGGGCGCTTTGGGGCGTGGCTTTCACCCCAGCGGTTGCCAGGCAGCGCCTGACACTGATGTACAGAAAGAGGAGGGCCCTGGCCTCAGAGTGAGCCTTAGGCTAAGGCCAAGCGACCCCGGTCAGTAATGGCTGATGCTCACGTGCCCCTTGGGCCTTGGGGTGCAGAGCTGTGAGCGGCCAGACGCCGTATCTGTGGTGGCTCTGTCCAGAGCATGTGCCCTTCCAGCCAGCAGTGACAGGACAGTAGCCGTGGGCGGACGGACTCGGAGGAAGACACTCACCCAAGTGACCGACACACTCTCCCTTCCTACGTGTCAAGCCATGAAAGACACGGCCAGTCTTGTCAGGAATGTTGACAACCCCGGTAGACGCAGGCGGGAGGCTGGACAGCTTCTAGAACAGCCCAAGGAGGCAGGGTTGAGCCTCCAGGGAGCTGCAGAGCTGAGCTGAAGTTGTGCTTCATGGTGACCGTCCAGCCTGTCAGAGGCTAACCTGGGACTCTGGGTGGGGGCTGCGCTCCACCTTCCAGCTTCTCTCTGAGTGGGAAGTGATTTCCTGCTTTGAGACGTCAGAGACTTAGGTTCTACAGAGAAACCTCAATGGAAGACATGGCCGACGTCAGATTCCCTCATCGCCCATCGCACCTCTGAGGAGAACCTATGATGGAGACCGGAGCTCTCAGACTGGACTTGAAGGGGGCTGGGGAGTCGGGCATACCCCTGCCCTCTGTATGTGGGCTAATTCTGCAAACAGCTCTGCCCACAGACCATGGCAGTAGGACACACGAGGCCCTCTCTGCTCAGGGGGAGGGAGCTGCAAACCACCGGGTCATTCCAGTTGCCGCCATGCGGGCCTTGCGTGTGGGGAGTTGTGCCCACCTGCCCGCCAGCCTCCACCACTGACCATAGCGAACCACGACACACCCGTCCATACACGGAGACACACGGCCCGCTGCGGCTGGCCTGCTGCGGCCTGCTCACGACGCTGAGACCTAAGGCTTGAAGTCTGGGAGCGGTGTCTTTTTAATTAATTAACGAATTAATTGACTAATCAACTAACTAATTGATTAAATTTTACATGGTTGTCTACCCCAGGGTTCTCCTACCACCCTGTCACCTATGAATCATCAGCTTAATCTCTTGTGCCCTCCAACCTCCAATTTCCCCCCTCCCCTTCTCTTGCTCTAGGCTTCAGTTCTGCTGACAGCTAGTCTTAAATTTTTCTTGTCTGTTTCCCTCCATGCCTCATATATGTGAGACCATCCTGTATTCTTTTTTTCCTTCCTGGCATATTTCTGCTAGTATGATTCCTTCTAGCTCCATCTGTGTGGCCACAAATGGCATCAGTTGACCTTTTTTGATGGTGAATAATATTCCATTGTGTGCATAGGCCACAGCTTTCTGTACCCTTTGTCAGTTTGGGGGCATTTGGGTGGTTTCCATATCCTGGCTGTTGTAAACAGTGCTGCGATAAACATCCGGGTACAGGTGTCCTTTTGGATGAGAGTTTTTGTATCTTTTGGGTAGATTCCCAGCAGCGGAATTGCTGGATCGGATGGAAGCTCCATGTTCAGTGGTGTGAGGGTCCCCGTACAGCTTTCCAGAGTGGCTGGGCCAGTCTGCATCCCACCAGCAGTAGAACATCCCTTTCTCTCCACATCCTCGCCAGAACTTGTTGCCATTCTTCCTAGTGTGAGATGGTAGCTCATTGTGGTTTTGGTTTGCATTTCCCTGATTATTAGTGATGTTGAACATTTTTTTCATCTATCTTCTGGCCATTTGTATATCCTCTCTGGAGAAGTGTCTTTTTAGATCTTCCTCCCATTTTCCGACTGGGCTTGGGAGCGGTGTCTTTCTGATTTCTGCAGCCGTTGCTGACAAATGCAGGTGTGCAGAGAAGAGACTGATCAGTCCGACTCAGCAGGCGAGGGAATACTTGGCATGGAAGGTGGCTTCTGGCTGTGGCCTTGAAGGCTTTAGAAGACTGGAGACTAGAGCAAAAGCCTTTCTAGATGCCGGGTGGCACCGTGCCTCAGACCTGGCGAGATGGGATGTCTCCCCGTGAACCCCAATTTACATGGCTGGAGAGACACGGAGCAGGCACAGTAGCATCAGGAGAGCTGACCGGTCACTCCCGCCACTAAATCTCCCACAACAGCGCTTACCTTGCGTAGATAATTTACCTCCCAGAGATAAGCTCCATCCCAGCATCGTGTTAGCGCAGAACAAAGGCACCGGGGCCCTTTCCCTGTCCTCGGATGGCACGGAGAAGGGGCCGTGATTCACAGCTCTGGTGCCCGGGGCCGCTTTCCCGGTACCCGGATACCCAGCTAAGGAGCAGAGGACTTTGCTCAGGAATCAGCGTGGCTTGGCCGAGGCTCAAGTCTGAGCACAGAGATTCATGCTGTGGCTCCGGGCGCCTACGGGAGTGTCTGGACTCCCTCGCCTACGCAGGCTGCCCGGGCAGGATGTGGGCTCTGCCCCTCTGCCCGGACCGGGCACCACGGGGGGGGGGTGGCCCAGCCCCCTCCAGAGGTGGGACACCCAGGCCCGCAGCCCCACACTTGGTTCGTGGGGACCCTAAGTTTCTGCGGACAGTGGCCTCCCATCCCTGTCCTCGCAGGGTGGAGCGGCCACTCTGACTCTTCCTCTTCTTCCGGGCAGCCTCCTGTCACAGCGGGCCAGCCCTCCCGTCCTCGGCTGACCCGACCCCTCCCCGCACTGCCTCCAATGCGCCACGCACGCCTGGGGACTCCCGCGGGAGAGGGTTCAGGGGAAACCGCAGGGCACGCACGCCCAGGGCACGTCCACTGTCGGTCCTGCGGATGCACGTGGGGGGGCCTGGAGCCCTGGGAGGGGGAGGCTGCAGGTGCTCCTGCTCTCCCCGGGAGGCAGGCCAGGGTGCACCAGGCAGGCCAGCTGTATGGCAGGTGGCCAGGCAGGAGTTGGGGAAGGCAGGCTGGCAACCAGTCTCCCAGAGCCCCAGGAATCTTGCGTGCTCCCTGGGCGCTCTCCAGCCTCTGGTCCATTCACACGCCTCTTTCCGGTGGTGTGTCCGCTGGCACGTGCTTAGCCCTGCTTCCCGGCACAGGTGCATCCAGGGGCCCAGGTGCTCTCCCGCGCAGGTGTCCACCACCGTAACCGTGCAGTGCCCATGCCCACACTCCCTGGCACCCTGTGTGTGGCCATGGCCGGGCTGCAGAGGGCGGCCGCCTAAAAGCCTCAGTGCCCGATGGACTCACCTACAAGCAGAAACCTTCAAGCTCTGCGTCACAGCAGCTCGGCCGACACTAGGGTGTTGGAATCAAGTTGCGTGTGGCACGCGGTGACTCTGCCATCGAGATGAGACGCTGCCGGTCACAACCAGGGGACAGGGTTCCAGGGACTTGGTGCAGGAAAGGAGGTCCGGAGGGCGGTGGCCGAGGGTCCACAGTGTGCAGGCCGGCACGCAGACGCTTCGGGCCCCTGCAGGCGGCCAGGACGGAGAGCTGGAGTGAACTAGACGGGGACTCGGCCCTCTCCCCCTGACCCTGCGCCCCACCAGAGGTCTGCACCCCGTTACCCTCTCTCCCAGGCCCTCACACAGGCGCACACCCCCTGGGCCAGAAACTGCCCCCCAGATGCTGGCTAGCGGGAGAAGAGGTCTGACTGAGCCACTCACCCTGCACACACCAGCTTACAGAGGACTCCATTCAGGAACAGAGATGCTAAGTCGCTTTCCCGGTTGCCACAGCAGCGAAGGGCAAACCTGGGCTTGAGACCAGGCAAGGTGAGGTCAGGCTCTCGCTCTCAGCGCCTGTGACTTCCTGGTTCTACAGTTTGTTTCTTTATTCTGCAGCTCTTGCGTCTCTGTGGAATCTTCCCTCCGCGCTCCCATGTCCACTCTCACTCAGTCCCTCCCACATGCCGCCTTCCACACGACGCCTCTTCACACACACTGCCTCAAATGCACTGGTCACTCTGTCACCTCAGACACAAGTGCCACTCCTGGGTGGCTCACGTCCTGGCTGCTGCAGCAGCGGCACCGTCTCTTGAGGGTCTTCCCTGCAGGCATGGTCAGCTCTGGCTCTGCCCGGCTGTCCGGCTCCTCCAAGGGCAGGCCGCTGTGCCAGTAGCTCCGGGGTGCTCTGCTCTACAGCTCTGTCAGCTTCCTGTCCACAGCGTGGAGTCCGTGGGCATGTGTCCTTTCTTCCTCAGCAGCATATGGAAGGTTCTAGAAGAAAGTGTTGGTTCTTTTGCATCCGTAGTGCCTTGACGTGGACTGTTTCTCATCAGACTGAATTCCTAGATGTCAGTACCTTGTTACCAAAAGGGGGGACAAAGACATGGTAGCATCTTCTCTTCCTGTCACTTTTTAACTAATTCCATTAATTAGCTAATTTAATTAATTAGTTACTTAATTGCCTTTAAAAGCATCTTATTGACCTGATGGAGCAGGGGCATTGGCAGCTCATCTGCAAGTCCCTCCCCCCCCTTCTTTCACACAGTGTGTCTTCCGGACCCTGTCACTGCTGAGGCCTCTCAGGCGCGGGGACGGAGCTGGGGCCCATGAACAGGTGGCACCGGCCCTAGCACCCTGGGCATCCGTCCCAGGCACGGGCTCTCAGGGTGGCTTGGTACTTCCCGGTCATCTCCTTGGGTAGCAGCAGCAACCTGGGCAGGGTGCCGGCCCTTCCACCTCACACAGGACTCACGGCAGGTGGTGCTCTCAGGGCAGAGTTGCCCAGGTGGGGAAGCCGCTTTTTCTCAGCGCCTCCGTGCTGAGGTTCCCTTGTTCTCCCCATGATGTCCTTCAAGGTCACGGTCTGCACCCAAGGGTGTTTGCACTGGACCTGAGGTCGTTAAAAGACACGTTTCCCGCGGCCTGGCCCAGCGGCCTAGGTGTCTTGTAGCTCACCATCATGATCGCACCGTCTCCTCGAGCACCACGTCGCCCTGGTTCATGCACCGCAGCGTGCGGTGGATCAGGAAGTGGCCCTTCGTGGACATGGCGCTGGCAGGGTCAGGCTGCTGGCCAGCGGCGAGGGGTCACGAAAACTGCAGGTGCCACAGCCCCCGCCGACCACGTGCCACCACTCCACCTTTGTGCCACTCTCCCAGCCAAGTTCTAGGGCCTGGAGCTCGCCAGTAGCCCTGGCTGGGCCCACGTGATGTGCTGCCGGGGACACTCATGGTGGTGCCAGGCAGATCCCAGCAGAGCCACACACAGCGTCCGGCGTGGGCCCGGGCCCTGTGGGCAGAGGCGCTGGGCTGTTTCCACTAATGGACGCAGCGATGTCCAAATTCTAGGCACTGACACCTGGACGTCAGCTACGTCTGGTATTTGGAGGCTGTTCTATGGGGGGGCGAGAGGAGAGGCCACCTTGCTTCCCTGCGCTGCCCGGCGCTTCGTGGGAGGCAGGACGCAGAGCAGAAGAGCCCAGACTTGTATTTATTTTATGGGTTCTGGCACCTTCACGACGGGCAGCCGGAGGGGAAATTGCCTTCGCTGGTCCGGGCTCAGCCTTCCGCGCCGCACGTCCGTCCTTCAGGCCACACGGGTTAGCCAGAGCAGCGGCCGTCATCACCTGAGAAACGCAGAGCCACGTTACCGTGGAAACAGAATCACGTTCTGCAGTGAGACGCATCGCTTCGTCTGCTGCGATAAGGCAGATCCTTTGTGACGGTGGCGGGCGAGGGACCATTCTCCAACCCCGTCCTGCTGACCCCGGGGGCGGATGGCTGGACCCGGAGTCCCTATGTGCCTTTTTGAAACTGGGTGCCCCTCCCCCCCCTTGGGTTGTGGCAGCTAAAGTGCCAGAGGGAGTTGGAAGAGGAGTTGGTCCAGAAGCAGGGAGATGGGAGGGAGTTGGACCCAGTGAAGCATGGTGGTGACGAAGAGCCGTGGTGGCCGGCAGAAGAGTGGCCAGTGTGGAGAGTGTGGCACCGCAGCAAGGCGGCATTGTGAGCTGGTGCCTGGAGATGGCCAGGGATTTGGGAAGGTGATTTGTGCATCAGCAATTGTGGAAGAAGTTTGAAGAGCCTTGGAGAAGCGGAGCAGCTCGGAACACTGGAGAGAGAAGAGGCCAAGAGAAGACGCCGGAGAAAGACTGGACTCTGCAGGGTGCCTGCCTCAGGTTGGGAGGGGCCAAGGGCGCCATCTTGGACTGTGTTTAGGTCTGCTGGACTAAAGGGTGACAGGAGGAAGATAACTGGCCACTTGGGGCTTTAAAAAAGAACTTTTCGTTTTCTTGGTGAACTTTCCCTGTTAGCAGTTTTCCTGGTTAATTTCCCTTGTTTCTAAG
>PVHY01012088.1:19265-45820 GCA_004024945.1 Uropsilus gracilis
GGGGGGCGAGTCATTCCTTCGGACCAGGCCTGTGTGTCCAAGGAGATAAACGCAGGGAGCGAGGAGCGGTCACTGTCCAAGAAGCGCCTCTGTCGTCTGTTCTTTGACTTTCCGGCTCGATCCTGTCTGAGTTCACGAGGCTCCTTCCCTCGCCTCTCCCTCGGCAGCTGGCTGTGAGCACACTCTTGGGCCCCTCTGGCCAGAGCCCTTGGTCCTGCTGGCCGCCGGGCATGGAGACTGGGATGCATCCTCGTTCCTGGTTTACCTTCCCTCTGGCGGCTGCTCTCACTTGCTGTTTGTGCACCCAGCCCCGTGGTGGCAGAAGGTGCCGGAAACCCCAGAACTGAAGCGAGACTTCCCCCTGCCCTCAGTTCCAAGGTTGCTGACAGTCACGCATGTCCACGGAGAGCGGACTAAAGTCACGGTGAAGCAGCAAGCACACGCGTGTTGATGCCAGCGCTGGGAAAGCCGCGGGGTGAAAGAGCAGGAAGAGTCCCTTGTGGCTGGTGGGGGAGGGGGTGGTCGTTTCAGAGGCCTAGTGTTTTCCCTTAGAGGGCCTGGGACGGAGAAAGGCAGCGTGCCCAGCAGCCGGTGCCTTGTCCACGTCCCTCCGTGATGCCAGGCGGCTCTTGAGAGGTCCTGACGTTCCCACGTCACCGTTTTCTGAGGAAAAGGTCATTCCCAAGGTCACTGCACAGACTCTCCAGGACAAGGGCGGTCTCTGATCTGAGTGTGGCCTTCTCCCAGCGGCGCCATCTTGGGCTTGTCCAGCAAAGCTACAGGGAGAGCACGGCCTCTGTGCTTCCTGGGAGGTCCCCGCCGGGCGGCCAGGCTCAGCCAGGTGCCCCAAGCGTGGGACTCCGGGCAGCTCTGACGGGATTGCCCAGCAAGCATGGGCCATGCCAGGCGGTCAGATCTTAGCATCTACGGGTGACTCTATGGAGTTGGGCGTCACTCAGATCTGGGGCCAGGACGGCTGCAGCCTGAGCTCAGCTGCCTCTGGACGTGGCAGCTGGACCGTCCAGCCGGGCTGTCCAGCCCATCGGCTGTGGTATTCCTGGTCCAAGCTGGAAAGGTCGCCTCAAGGACAGTATTCAACCTTCAGGGGCCACACCCGCCATCATCACTTGTCAGCTTATGAACACGGGGTTTTCCTCTCACAGACAGTGGGTAGGGGCAGCTGCGTCCTGTCGCTCCCTCTCGCGGGCCCTGCGGGCTGCTGTGCTAGCTAGCAGGGCAGGCGGAGGGGTCAGAGGCCCTCAGGCCGCCACAGCCCCACCGCCCCCCCAAGCAGCACGAGTTGTTGTTTCAAACTTGAGTCGCCCATCCTTATTTAGTGTCAGGGACCGGTCTCCTCTCTCCACACATCGAGGACAATCAGCAGACACCTTGTTTCCGTCGGCGTGACCGTGGCGGTCCAGGCCAGCAGGTCCGTATTGCTCCTAACTGGTACCGCCCCAGAACGTGTCAGTCCCAAGTTTGCCGTGTCTGGAGAGCAAGCCCTACGTCCTCTCTCGCCCGCGTCCCCCCAGTCATCTAGACGTGGCACAGGGCTGGCGAGCGGCTGCTCCGTGCACATCATGGAGGGATGGGGTGAGTGAGGCCGTCTGACCATCGTCTGGTGTCATCGATGATAGGCCGTTTTCACAGCGGATGCCTTGGACCCGGCCCATGTCACTGCTTGACCAGAGTCGTAAGCCCAGTCATAACACCGTGCAGGTGGTTTCCAGCAGGAGCACCAGCCGGTTCTTTGCTATCACGTGTGGGAAACGTGATGTCTCGAAGCCCCGCTGCCTTTGCTCCAGAGAACCTCAGGAGATGTGGAGGGAATAAATCCTATAAAAGAATGTCCTGTTAGGAGTGTGGAATGAAGAAGATATGAGACGGAAGAGACGGACAGCGACCTGGGAGGCCAGCCCGCAGCATGGGGTCCCGGGAAGCACGTCCAGGTCCCACTTTAATGACGTTGTGAAGCCCCTGATATCCCCCGGCAAGGACATGTCACAGTGATGTCACGAGGAAGCAGCAGTGCCTATGTGACATGCAGCAGGGAGGATGCGGGGACGGGGGATAACAGCTCACAGCTGAGACACAGCTTCAGAGACCGCAGAGAACGTGTCCATGTCCTGGCAGCCAGTCTGTCCAGTCCGAGCCCCTGGACCGGCTAGCCAGGCCCACTGCCAGCTGAGGTGTGGTCACTGCTGAGGACACCTGCGGCCTTTGCTGCCCTCTGTTTGCCTCCTCGTCCTTGGGTTATAGGACAAAGGAAAGAGGGGGAGGCAGACGAGGAGGGCATGGGAAAGACAAGTGGGGGGAGTGCTGGCTGTGTCTCCTCCAGAACAACACAGGCTAAGAGAGGTGGGCCCCTCTCCCACTTCCGTTACCCCATGCCCATCCATGCCTGAGAGGCGTGGGGTAGCCTGAGTTCTCTGAGACTCACGTTACCCCACCGTCAGACGGCAAGCATATGGGAAACACCAGCGGGGTCTCCCCTGATGCCATCTCTCCTTCTGTCTCGTGTTTCCAGGGGACGTCTTCCTGCGGATGAAGGAGCCGCTGGAAGACATTTACAAAGTCTACTGCTACCACCACGACGATGCCCACGGCGTGCTGGAGTCCTACGAGAAGGAGGAAGGGCTGAAGCAGCATCTGAGCCACTGTATCCAGTCCTTAAAGTAAGGCCTTTCTGCAGGACGGCTGAGTGCTCTCCCGCCGCCTGGCAGGGGACGATCTAGCTGCGGGCAGATGAAAGGCCGCACATCAATCCTGGGCTTGATGAGGCTTGCCGGGAGCGCCACGTCGCGTTCTCTTTATGAAAAGCTGACACGCCAGGAACCCTGATTGACTTTTTTTTCCCCCCTTCACCCGCAAGGAGGACTGCAAATCACATGGGAGAGGATTCAGGGCTTTGCAGAGACAGGATGCAACAGCGAAAAATGAAACGAGGAAGGTGAACCCCTCCGTCAGGCCATAGTTCAAGGGGCACAAGAGGCCACACAGGACCCCTGCCCAAGCCCCTGGGGTGTCCTGAGGTCAGGGGTGCCTACTCACAGTGGCAGGGCCGCTGGCAGAAAGAAGGCAGGCCCGGAAAAGTCAGTCTCAGGGCATTAGACCTGCCTGCCTTAGCGCCGCGATGTTGGCAGAGGTGGGGGTGGGGAGTGGGGGCAGGTATCATAGACTTTTTTTTGTTTTTTTGTTTTGCTTTGTTTTGTTTGAGACTCGGTCTCACTATTTTTGCCCATGGAACCGCAGGCTCTCGTTGCCCGGGGTACCCCGGACTCAAGCCATCCCCAGCCTCAGCTTCCCAGGTAGCTGGGATGACAGGTGCTCGCCACCACGCCCAGCTATTTTTTTGGAACTAGGTCTTGCTACGGGCCCCAGGCGGGACTCGAACCGCGATCCCTAGCCCCGGCCACTTCATAGGCTGAAGCTTACAGGCACGAGCCACCGTGCCCGGCCACAGACATTTTTTTTAACCTAGAAGAAATATCTATTTACTAGGAAGGTCTGAATCTTGAGAAAACATGCCTGAAATCAACACCCTCCCTGCTCCGCCATGTCTGATAACCCCGGTTTGCGTTTTCGTCTGATCTTATGTGTGTGCATAAACGCGGGGTTTCAGGGTGATGCTTTTTCCCGATGTTACTGCGGTAAACTTGGCTACGTGGTTTGCGGTTTGGAAGCCTAGAACTGCCCCTTCTGGTGCTGTGACACTAGTGCTCCCACCACTGAAGTCCTCCACACAGTCCTCTGTGCTCCCGCTCCGCTTTATAAGCCCCCTCCCTCTCCCCCTCCCTCTGTGAGTGCATCGGTGCTGTAGTGAGCTTCAAGGGCTGGCTTTCCACTTACCTTATCTGCCCCTTTGTGCGCTTATCTGTATTGCACAACAAGCGACACCCTCCGTACTGGTCGTCCTTCCCACTATCAGCTTAGCATTGTCCCCCTCCAACTCCCTCCATGTGGCTGCAGGTGGCAGGATGCTATCTTTTTGATGGCTGAGTGATATTCCAGCTTAGCATTGTCCCCCTCCAGCTCCCTCCGTGTTGCTGCAGGTGGCAAGATGCTATCTTTTTGATGGCTCAGTAATATTCCACCGGGATCATTTTGATGGCCGAGTAATATTCCACTGCGGTCATTTTGATGGCTGAGTAATATTCCACTGCGTGTGTGTCCCACGTCTGCTTGGTCCTCTGGCTTGTGTGGAGCCACTGAGCTTCCTGCTTTGATTTGATCATTGGCAATCGTGCTGCCCTGAACATGGGCGTTTGTGTTCTCTTCCGAGTCTGCTTGTGCTGGGTGAGTCTTCTAAGCGGAACGGGCATCTCACTGGGATGCTACTTTCTCCCACATGGAACTTGTAGCCAGAATCATTCTCCCCCCACAGAGTCTCCCCAGGGGTTCCATTGTGGTCTTTCATCTCTAAGAGTGACCTCTCATCCTGTGATCTCACGGAGGCCAGGAACCAGCCCGGCCGGAGGCCTTGGGGTGCATGGGTCAAGGCACCCCAGCCGGACTCACACAGAGGCCAGCCCTTTTGTGGGCCACTGCTGGGGGCGGAAACCCGAGCCTCCTGTGCTCACGAGACACGAAGGAGGACGTAAGACAGGGGAAGGAACCCTCCAGGCGAGCCGGGCCTGGCAGTGGACAGAAGCTGCAGAATTTCTAAAAGCTAACTGCATTGCCCTCTACTGGCTGTCACGTTTCTGCTGCTCTTTCACCATTGTTCATACCAGGAGAATAAAGGCACAAAACTGCAAGTGCTTAGCTAGCGCGCGTGTGCCCGGGCACCGAGGTGGGCCCTGGAAACAGAAGGAAGTAAGGCTGCGACCCAGCAGGAACGGTGGAGGGGCTGGGCAGGTCTTTGTTGAGGGGTATGAGGGCCGCAGCTGACGTGGCCCCACTGTCCTCAGCCTAGTCCAGTGCCCGTTGGTCAGCTTAGAGGAGCCGGAAGTCGCCTCCATCCTAATACATGTGAGTGTGGGAGCAGAGGCTTCCAGAGCCGCAGGTCCCCCAAGGCAGAGATAACGGTGCTACCTTGGAGGCGGCGGAGAAAGACCTTTTCTACCTTGAACCGGGGCCTTTGACGACTGAGTGGCAGTCTTGGGGTGTTTTCCAGAAACACAAGAGGACACGCTTCTGGGCAGCGAACAGCCACTCCCTAACACCCCCTCCAAGCCCAGCTCGGTCCACGGCGCCAAGACCCTAACTGCTGGCCAGGAGAGGCGGTCTGCGCGGGGGAGGGATGGCCATTTATGACCCCTGGAGCTCCTGGCTCTGCCGGGAGACAGGCCCTGCCAGAATGTTCCGGGGGGCAGTTGGCTCAGGCTCACGCTCCCGAGCCTGGTTTGGACATGGTTCGGCCACGTCCTCAGGTCCAATTACTGAAAACGATTTCCAGCCGCAGCGGCTCATTTGGCTTTTCCCCGAAAGCCTGGTGCCAGCCCCGGTCCTGCCTTGTTGGCATCGCTCCGATTCGGGACATCCTCGGATCCCGAAGGCGCTGGAGCTTAGAAAGCATGAAATCCCCCGGAAGCGCTATTGGCAGGACTCTTTCTTATGACCTGGATGCAGCTCAAGCTTAATGAATCCTGAGAAACAGGTTTTCCAAACGGGCTGATAGACCCGGGGTATCTGGAACAGCTCTGGGCTTCATCTCCAGGCCAGGTCATCCCGCAGGGCTATGGCCTATGTGCCCACCTTCCCCGGGGGCAGGCTCTCGGGCCAGGTGGCAGCTGCCCGCGCCTGGTGAGGGTGGTAGGGAGGGCGCTCGGCCCTCCTGTCCTGCAGACTGTTTTCCCCCCGGGCGGCGTCTTCACGCCCCCACAGCCACAGCGGATTTTAACAGATCCGGGGTGCCCTTTCCTGGAATCACAGCATGCTTATTCGGGCGTCGGACATGGTCATTAAGAGACCCAGATGACGCTGACAGTATTTAAAAACAGCTCGCGAAGCCCCGGTGGTCCCAGACACACCGCCCGGCCAGGCAGGTAAGCGCGCCCGATGGGAAGGCCTGGCGGGAGCGCCCGCTCATCTCCACAGCGTGCCAGGGACGAGGCCCGATCTGGCCTGGGAGGTCTGGGGGGGTGCACCTTGAGCTGTTCTCTGGAGCCCGTTATCTAGCGCAAGAGGAAAGGATGTTTGCAGCCAGAACATAATCCTGCATCGCTTTGAAAAGCGCAGCCAGCGTCGCTCGCATCCCGGGTCCCCCAGGACATGGATTAGAAGGGCAAATTCCCGGTGTTCTCGCGACCCACGCCCTTCCCCACCGCCAAGTCTCAGGCGCCCACAAATCGTTGTTATTATTATGGGAGGAGGGGCCGGAAAGTCCTTTTGCATCGAAGACACCGTGTCCCGAGGGGTTGGTAGCAGAGGGCAGGGGTAACAGGACACTGTGTGTGTGCCCAGGGCAGGGTGGCCGTCACTGATTGGCCGTTGGGAGGCCCAGAGTCCTTGCTGGGTTTACAGGCTCATGCTCGCCCGGGGAACCGGGCACACAGGTGCACAGGCTGGGAGACGCCGCCTCTTGCATGGGTGGCAGGCGGGGGGCAGGGTGTAGGCGGGCCGACAAGCCTCCCAGCCTCATGGATACTCTGGACTCTGAGCTCGCTCTCTCCGGTGCTCTCCCTCATGCGCCTCTTCTGCAGCTGCACCCCTCATCCCACTCGTGGGTAGCTGTGATGCTGCTGCTGCTTTTAGCTCACCTTCTGGGAGAGGCGTGCCCACCTGCACACGGGCGCCCATGCTCCTCTGCGTGAACACAGTCCAGGCCGCAGCTGGGGCAGGCTGGTGGCGTTAGAAGCCGAGGCCCTCAGGTGCCCTGTCGCCATTAGTCCTGTGCTTGCTCTGTGCTCGGGAGCTGCGGAGGCTTTTAGAGACACCCCCTCCCCCCCATGTTCCTTGAACCCACGTGCTGCCCTGAACAGCCCCACGCTCTCTGGCCAGCTCACAGCCTGGCAAGCCCGCGTGTGCAGGTGGTCGGTGAAGGCCCCCAGCACAGGGCACAGTCGGGTACAGCCTCGCCCTGCAGGGAGGGAGGGACAGGGCCTGGACTTGCTGGTTACCTGGGTACTAGACGGCACCAGCGCATGGGGGAAAGCAGGGGCAGGGCTGGGGGGGCAGCGGGCAGCTGTTTCAACTTTGAGAGCGCATCAGGGCAGCTGCCCAGGAAGGTACATATGAGCCAAGACTTGGAGCAGGCAGGAGCCCCGGAGGACCTGGGGAGGCTGGTGGTGAAGAGGCGGGCAGGGGCCGAGGCCCAGTCAGGGGCCCACAGGTGAAGGGGCGGGAGGCCCAAAGCAAGCAGGGCGGAGAGTCTTCTGCCAGTCAGCCGTGCCTGCCTCGGAGACCTGAGGCGCACGCCCAGCGTCTGTGTGTCATGCTGTACGCAGAGCCTGACGCGGAGCCCACGAGCCGTGAGCGAAGGTTACGCGCTGTCGTCTATCACCTGAACCAAGGCTCAGGCTTCTGTAAATGCCGGGACGGACGTGGTCTCCCGACACTGAAGTGCGCTTCCAGGGACGGGGCTCTGAGGCGATGGAACAAAGTCTAGGCGACGTGAAATGTTTTCGGTGTTTGTGTTTTACCTCCAGCGTGTGAGTTCACCTGACTTTCCTTTCCTTTCTCCCTCTCTTACAGGAAGATCTACATGCAAGAGTAAGTATTTTTCTTTTTCTAATCATCGAAATCAGATGGAAAAATCAGGGGGACAAGCTGTGGCTGTTCTTGTCCCTGTCACAGTTACTGCTCT
This sequence comes from Uropsilus gracilis, assembly GCA_004024945.1. Classification (NCBI taxonomy): domain Eukaryota; kingdom Metazoa; phylum Chordata; class Mammalia; order Eulipotyphla; family Talpidae; genus Uropsilus; species Uropsilus gracilis. Next base: position 27,013 of record PVHY01012088.1, read on the forward strand.
TGACGAACATGTGTTCCGCTTTGACTAAATCAAGATTTCAGAAGCGTGTACTCTAGATGGTACTGGTGCACCAGATGCTGGTACTGATTTCCAGTTTGTCTGAGGTGATCCTACATGCTAAATGACATGGTACAGACTTTGCCAAAGCATAGAATATAGTACATATCCCTCTTCTTAGAAGAGTCCTGGGCGTCATTTACTGAAATCATGTATGGAGGGAACTGAGTCCAAAAACACTTCTTTCTGAGGGTATCCGTGTTCAAAGATCTCAGATGAATGCCACAGCTCTTTGAAACCCCCGTACGTTCATACACAAACGGTTCCTAATGCCTTATGACAGATACTGAGTTTCTGGCCCTCCGCACGCTGGTGATGACGGTGGGGTTCCCAGAGAGCGGTCCCTCCCTCACAGAGGGCAGTGCGGTGGGCGGCAGCCGCCCGGGAGGACAGTGTGAAAACTTTCTTATGAAATGGCACACGGACACTGAAACTGAAGGATGACATTGACTTAGAAACAAGCTCCAGTTTACCAGGACATTTAAAAGCACCTATTTGTCAGCAGCTATCTAAAGGCCTGAGTTCCTAGTCTGTGTGTGTACATGTGTGTGAATACAAGTGTGCATGTGCGCGCACATCTCTGTGTATAGGAGTCTATGTGTGTATGTGTGTGCATGCATGCATACGTGTATGCATCTGTGCGCACACACCTTGTGCACGCACACGTACATGCATGTATGTGGATGTGTGTGCGGGCATACATCTCTGTGTGCATGGGTGTCTCGCACATGTGTGCGTATGTGTATGCGCACATGTCTCTTTGGCATATATGCACACATATGTGCACGCACACATGTGCACATATATTGGCGTATGTGTGCATATGTCTGTGTACGTACATATGTGCACACATGTCTTGTGTGTGTCCTATGTGCGTCCTTGTGGCTCTCTGTGTACATGTATGTGCATGTATCTTGTGTGCATGTGTCTTGTGTGCATGCGTGTGTGCTCCAAATGCCTGAGGCTTCACCTCAAGGAACGTAGGCTCTGCACCATGAAAGGTCCTCACGAGGTGGTTGCCCGTCCCTGCACCTTGGGGCAGAACAGCTGTGAGCAGAGAGCACACAGCGCTCCGGACATCCAGCGCGCTTTCTTCCCAGGAGGCTAGTGGCCTGCACCCACTTCGGACGAAGCATGGGATCCGGCGCCGACGACGGGCGCTGGGTTCGCTGCAGCTCCGCCAGGTGTCTCCTCCTACAGCGTCGGTCTTTAGAACCTAGTGCGGAAGGGTGAGAGGGGAGGAGAGAGAAGGGGGACAGGGAAGGGGTGGCAGGGTCAGGGATCCCCAAAGGGGAGCAGAGACCCCTCTCGGCCCCGGTGCGGAAGGCCCCACCAGCGGCTGTTCCTTGGAGAGTCCGCAGGGCCGTAGCTGAAGGATGAACCCCAGCCCTCGGGGTCTGGAGGCAGCGACTGCAGCTGTCATCTCCCGAGAGAGAAACAAATGAGCGCAATAGGTCTGTTCTCCGCAAGGAGCTGAACGCAGTTTCCACCCATCCCATTGCACTGTCCGTCTGTCCTTCCAGACGGATGCTGAGAAGCCAGTGCCTGCGGCTGGAGGCGACTGGCTGGCGGGACAGCGATGTGGCCATGCTCGTGGCACGGTGGTGGAGGAGGCTCCGTCTTCCTCCCAGGAGCGTCTAGGGCAGAGCCAGGCCTCGCACACCCTATAGCATGGCCACTGGGAGACCCAGTGACGGAGGGGGTGCCTGGGACAGCCTCGTGGGAGGCTGTGGCAAGGGACAATGACATGGGGGTGTGTTAGGCGTCACGTGTGGAATGAAGAAATGAGACAGAAGAGATGGATAGTGGCCTGTGAGGCCAGCCCATAGCAAGGGGTCCCGGGAAGCACGTCCAGGTCCCACTTTAATGATGTAGTGAAGCCCCTTATAGACCCGGCAAGGACATGTCACAGTGATGTCATGAGGAAGGAGCAAAGCGTAGTGACACGCAGCAGGGAGGATGTGGGGACGGGTGATAGCAGGAAGATTCACCTGTGGGGGCAACAGTCTTACTAATAGGTCCTATGTCTCTTGAGACATTCCAAGGAGGTCAGGAAGCTGGGTGACAGGTGAGAGATGTGCTGTGGCCCACCCTCTCGTGTGTCAGAGGGGGCTGGAGAGATGGAGGCGTTCCTCCTACCTGAAGCTCCATCTCTCTACCTGCTTCTACACCCCACAGTCAGAGACCAGCACCCTGACTGTGTCTCTCCTGGGCGAGGGCCTCTGTTGACCTCCCAACTGGGCAGAAGGAGACAGAGCTTACTTTAGACTCTGCGTCGTCTCTAGGTCCTGAGACGATGAGATTATTTCACTACTAATCCCCCAAACACCACCAGACGAGCATATTCCCAGTTGCCATGGCAAAGCACATCCTGACATCGAGTTCCTCCATTATCATAAACTTTGTTTACAAAAAACATTGGGGAGATGGTGGCCATGCGGTCCTTGTGGGTGGACAGCTGGACAGGCCCACCCTTTGTTTCCTTCTGGGTTTTGCTTCAGTAGCGGGGTCTCCCACTCCACCATCGCCCCAGAATGTGCCAGATTCATTCGGAACCTCCCCAGAGCCACCTGGGGGGGGGGAAATCAGCAGAAACAAACCCTGCCAGGACGAACCCCTGAAAAACCACAGACAGGAAACACGGGACAGACGCCGGCGGCCACAGCGCTGACTTTGCCCCTCTGTGCCTAGGGGCAAACCCAACCTGCTGGACATGGGGTCCCTGATGATTAAGCCCATCCAGCGCGTGATGAAGTACCCTCTGCTGCTGTGCGAGCTGCGCAACACCACCCCCCCCTCGCACCCCGACTTCCGGGCCCTGGAAGACGCCCTCGTGGCCATGCGGGACGTGAACGTCAACATCAACGAGCTCAAGAGACGCAAGGACCTCGGTGAGAGGCGGACGGGGGTCCTGGAGGTCGGAGCAGCGCGGCCATGGTGACCCCTTGGTGGCTGGGGCGGGGGCGGTGCGGCTGGCCGGGGGGCCTCGGGCCGGGCAGGGGCACAGGTGATGCCTTGTCTCAACCCTTGCAGCCCGGCATCCGGGAACATCCCAAGGACTGTGGAGCCCGGGGCACGCGGTCCAGGCAGGAGACTGGTTCCCGCTTTCCCGTGGCTTTGGGGCGATCCGCGTGCCCCGAAAGGGGGTCGGTGTCCGCGGCGCTCCCTGGCCTGTGCCTCTGGCATCAGCTCCTGCTGGCGCCCCCCCCCCACCCCGCCCCTTGTTTATCGTCCGTGTTTCTGTGTCCTGGTTTTGCGCTGTTCTCCTTCCCGCCTTCCTGCGTGAGGTGGTGGGTCGCTGCTGGGGTTGTGGCTGTGACTGTGTCATGAGCGTGCCCCGGTGAAGACCTGACTCCTCCCGCGTCCCTCTGCGGCCGGGCCCACGCTCGCCCCAGCCAGCCTCAGCCCAGCCTCCCGCTGCGGGAAGCTGACCCTCGTGGACTTGATGTCCAGAGCTGCTCTCCGGGGGTGCAGCCTGGGCGTCTCGGCTGGTGCACCTCTGCAGGTCCTGTCTGCAAGCCTGCGCTGGCTTCCCAGGGCCGCGGTGTGCCAAGGTCACCCGTCTCTCCCCGCCCTGCCCACGCGGACACCGAGGGCCATTGGCATTGCGAGCAACACGAGGGGCAGTGACTTCTAGGGTGAAGAGACCAAGTCCAGCGACCCCCTGCCCAGCTCTCCCAGCAGGTGCCAGGCCCGCCAGCTCCCTGGCTCCCGCTGTTGGGTGCAGTGGCCTCACCACTGCTGGGCACTGCGTGCCAGGACCGTTAACGCCCTGGGCGAGAGGAAGCGGTTCCCTGGCATCAGGCGTGTCTCTGGCGTGGGAGTTGCTCACGCGGCCAAGCTGCTGGCCAATGGGCCAGGGGCAGGTCCCGCCGGGCGGTGGCCAGGGCAGGGATGGGTCTGGCTGGGAGGTGGCCTGGGCAGGGGTGGGTCCGGCTGGGCAGTGGCCTGGGCAGTTCACACCCGCGGTGCAGGCTCAAGGACTCTACAAGGGCATCTGAGTTGTGCCGGAAGGACTGACGGGCGGGGCCATGTCATCTGCTGCTCTCGTTCCAGTCCTGAAGTACAAGCGGGGTGATGAGGACGGGTCCCTCAAGGACAAGCTCTCCAAGCTGAGCATCCACTCCATCAGCAAGAAGTCCAAGCGCGTGACCAACCACCTCAAGATCCTGACCCGGGGCGAGTCGCAGGTAACTGCCCACGCGGCTGGCGTGTCCGCGGTGCCACTCGTGCCCGCCGGGCCACGCCCTTTTCCGCTCCGGGCCGTGGCACGGGTGGTTTCGCAGCCCCCCGGGGGCTTCCGTGTGGGTGGCGAGGACACGCGTGCTCGGATGCGGCTCAGCGTCCCTGGCATGGCCGGCGACGCATGCGTGACCTCACAGGGTCCTGCCTCCTTCCCTCCGGAGCCAGCTCTGCCCTTCAGTTCCGTTCGCTGCCCGCACCCCTGGGTGCGCCTCTCTGCCAGGGGTGGGCCTCGGGGAGGGGTGGACGGGAGTGGACGGGCGAGCCGGGGCCTCGGGGTCCACGTGCATGAGCTCCCCTGCGGCTCTTGCTGACGGCCAGGCTTGGGCTCAGCCGCCCGAGGTGGCCCTGAGGAATCTGTTCTCGCCGAGAGCCGGCTGCTCTGAGCTGTGACCTCGTGGGAGGTGCCCGGGTCACAGCCTCTGAGGATGGCAGGATAGGGAGTTGGTGGCCCTGGCATTGTGTGGCTGGGGAGCCATCTGCTCCCACCTCAGGGCAGAGGCCCTGTCCTCTGGGTCCCTTCCCGGCTGCCACTCCCGTCACTCACGGTGTTGGCGCGGGTGCAGGGGCCAGTTCAGTTGAGAGCAGCGGTGCTGGGTCCACCCTGGCTTTCCAGGACCCCCTGCCTCCTCACCCCCGACGGTCGGGAGAAGCCCCTTTCCTTCTCCCAGGCATCACCTCCTCCTCCTGAACGTCTGACCCATTTGCTAAGTGTGGCCAGCCAGGCGGGCTGGGATCGGAGGTGGCTTTACACAAGGCAGCAGTGAAGAGCAAAGCCTTGACGTCATTCAGATCTGAGTTTGAACCTCACCTCTGCTGCTTAATGAATCCTTGTCTCTGGGCACGGGATAGAAATCTGGTGTGGTCGCCTGTAACTATGGGGTGGTGCTGGTCCCTGCCGTGGGGAGTGGGTCTGAGGATGAAGTGCAATGACACATATATCAGCAGCTGCCGCCACCTCCCCTCCCGCTAATATCACCATCATCACTATCACACCCTCTGCTCTTACCCCTATCATCACCATCATCACCACCATCACCATCACCACTACCAACACCACCATCACCATGATCATCACCATCACCACTACCAACACCACCATCACCATGATCATCACCACCACCACCACCACCACCACCACCATCACCACCACCACCACCACCACCACCACCACCACCACCACCATCACCACCACCATCACTACCACCATTATCATATCACCATCACCACTATCACCGCCATCTTTCTTTCCTATCATTGCCTTGTATTGAATTTACCCTGTCAGGGCAGACTTCTTACCCCCCATCTGGCTATAAGCACTGCCATGCATGGTTTATTAATCATGTCTTTTACCTTCTGTATTTTGTACTGTTTTGACAACTTTAAAAGCCCCACTGGCTGAGGAGAGATGCCCTATCAGGCCTGGCCCACGCAAGTTTCCCAAGTCCTCAGCTGGGCTCATTTCTCTCCACTGTGGCTGCGCAGCCCTAACCCCCCTTTGTCTAACTCTCACAAGCCACACAGTAGCCTTCTGCCCTGGGTCACCCCGGGTGCCCTCCAGCTAGAGACCCCGTTAGAACCCAAAGTCTGCTGGGATCGTCCAAACTAGTCAATCGTTTAATCTCTTCAGACTTTGCTGATGTGCCTGTAGTTCACACTGTGAAATTTTAGGGGCACAGCTTCACCCTCCACAGATGCACATGCTTCACTCACCCTCCACCAAGCTCCAGAGCTATCCCCATCGCTTACCCCCCTGGGCCTCTTCTTCCCTCTGCCCATCCCCTCTGGAAATAACTCTACTTTTCATGAGTCTAAGAATGAATATTTTGTGTGTTAGCTGTTGGTTTCCTTTGATTGTTTTTTTTTTTTTTGAGACCAGGTCTCACTATTTTTGCCTGTGGAACCGCAGGCTCACGTTGCCCGGGGTACCACGGACTCAAACGATCCCCAGCCTCAGCCTCCCAGGTAGCTGGGATGACAGGCACACACCACCACACCCAGCTATATTTTTTTGGAATTAGGTCTCTTTAGGAATTAGGTCCCAGTGGGACTCGAACCACGATCCCTGGCCCCAGCCGTGGCTTCCTAGGCTGCTGCTTACAGGCACGTGCCATAGTGCCTGGCCTCCTTTGATTATTTACACTCCACAGTTGAGTCAGCCCGTCGGGGGCTGCCCTCTTGCTTGGTGCTTCCACTCAGCATTACCACTTCATGAACCATCTATTTTGTCCTCATCTTACCTTTTTCACAGCTGAGTAGTATTCCACAGAGTATATAGTCCATGATTCCTTTTGTGGATGGGCATTTGGGTTGAGCTGTGACGTGGCTGTTGTGAGTCATGCTGTGGTGGACACAGTCCATCTTCACCTCCTTCCATGCTGCACACAGCCCTCCCCACAGCACCCTCTCTGCCACCCTTTCCACACACTGCACTTGCCACCCCGAGAGAGGAGTCCATATACCCTCCCGTCCCCGCTCCCACATAGAACTGTAATGTGGGGGCTTGGGGCGTTGGTGGTGGAGGCTTAGATCAGGGAGAAGAAAACCGTGACATTTCGACTAAAGACCTTTGTAACAGAACTGGCTGGGAATGAACTCACAAGCGGAGTCTGTGGCCGCCGCCAGCGCGCGCGACCGTGAAGAAACAGTCTTTGTCACGTTGGGAATTTGCTCCCCGCTCACGTCCCCTGAGAACAGTCGTCAGGGCCGAATTCCAGGCGGCTTATATAGACACGGTTCCCTTAGTCCACGTATTTATCATCCGCTTCGGATACCTCCAGTCGGCGAGCTGAGGGCGCGTGCGGTTAAAGCACCGCGAGGGGTATTCATTAGCTCCCTCCTCCGTCGTTTGAGAGGATGAACTGTCAGCGGTGAAGCAGTTCGCTGTTCATCAGGACATCAGCCATACAGGCTGGACTGTGGGGGAGGTAACCTCCAGTCCCATTTGCCCTGGAGTCAGGGCATGAAGCCATCACCTCACAGAGGCCCTTTGTCCATCGCAGGCGGATTGAACGCTCTCTGCCAGGTGGGAGCACACAGCTGCCACGCGTGGGCTCAGATGCAGACCATCCCCACCTCCCTGTGGGGCAGCTGCCTTTACTCTCCTCTGTCAGCAAGGACCAAGCTCCTGTCACAGTGACTGGAGGACGCCGGCCTGTCTTGGCGGCGTGTCCATTCCCTCTCGCTGGCCCTGAGGTGGGTGCCCAGATGGGGTCTGTTTCACGAGCTCCTCCAGCGCCTTCTCCAGCTGTGCGGGGCGCTCTGGACACCCAGCTCTGACCGGCGAGGGGCCAGCCCCCAAGGAGAGGATACTGGGTGCTCCCCACAACCCCCTGGACACTGGCTCTGACTCCAGGGGGGCCCCAGGGAGAGGCCGCCGAACCCACGGCCATGTCCGCTGGGCACCACATCTGGAGGGAGCATCGTCGGTGCTGAACACCTGCTCCTGCGATGCCAAGGAAGAAGCGCTTCATCCCTCAGTGGAGGAAACGGCTTCAATAACTAAGCCATGTTGCGAGAGCTCGCAGGACGGGAGGTTCATTTTGCAGCGAGTGTGGAACAGGCACGAGAGGGAGGATTGGCAGGGGTGGGCAGCATGGAGCGAGCCCTGGAGAAATGGGCAGGATTGCCTAGGGCAGAGAGGACAGTGGTGGACCCGGGAGAAGAATGCGGAGCGAGGTGGGCCTGGCGGGCGTTTCTCGTGGCGGCATGGCGTTGTCCACATTTTGGGCCACCGGGATGGTGTGTGTTGTGACTCGCGGCTGCGCAACGAGACACAAGGACTCTGAAGTTCAAGGCTGCAGGTCTATTCCCGGTGCACCAGGGTCCCCAAGCCAGATCGGCTGGAGAGACCCCAGCAGTCTCTGTGACAACACCACCCTGCCCCCCATGGCCAGCAGGTGTAGGACGTGTCCCCCTAACTATAGGACACGCTCCTATGTTCCCATGATGGTGGGAGCATTTCCATAACTGCGGGTTTCCAATAATGCTGACATCCATCATCCATCAGGAGGACAGTGCCAGCATCCATCATCTGTCAAGTGGACAGTGCTGGCGTTCATCATCGATCAGAAAGACAATGCTGGTGTCCATCCTCCATCAGGAGAATAAGACGGTTGTCAGGAGCAGCCAGGAAGAAGGGGAGGCAGACACAGGCTGTGGGACCGGCCAGCCATGGCGGGTCCTTTCCCCCGAGGGCAGGGAGAGGACATGGCTTCAACATGGAGGTTCTAAGCCAAATGGAGTCACTTGGGTTAGTCTGTTAGTCACTTGGGTTAGTCTGCAGAGCACAGTCGTGAGGGACTCTGGGACACCCCGTCCTCAAAGCTCCGACCCAGCCTCTACTGTGCATCCTGCCGGGTGTCCCACAGGGCCCCGGGACGCGAGCTGGACGAGCAGTACCAGGAGCCAGGCTCCGGCTTCACCTGGCTTCCCACATCAGCAGCACAAAGGGGCTTCCAGGAGCCGCCATGTTTGTCCATCAGTTCTAAGGCGCTGGATTCACGCAGCTCGCTGTCCTGCACCCCGCCAAGCTGTCGTCTGTTCTCTTAGGTGTGGCCCCCCTGGAGGCTGGTCTCTGACTTAATCCTGGGCCCAGTCAATGTCTCTTCATTTTTAAATAAAAGGGAGGGGAATGTGGGGCGTTGATAATGGAGCAAGAGCTGTGCCTTGGATAAAGGAGCACTGTTACCTCTCTCGTCTGTCTCGGGCACACCAGAGTTGGTTACCTGGGAGTCTCTTCTCTGTGAAGGCAGCCCCCTAACCTCCTAGGCATGTTCCACAGGAGACACGTCCCTGCAAGATAAAGGTATTTACCCCAGAGGTTCCTGTTAGGTCATGAACCCCCCCATCCTCCTACCCACCTCACGTGTCAGCTACCACAGGATCCTGGGTTTTTCCTTCCTTCTTGCCTCACTGTGCCAAGGAATAAAAGGAGGTCCCAACTCATCATAAACTGGCTTGGTTCTGCTCACCAAGCCCCGATCTGTGGGCCGGCTCACAGATCGCTATCCATCTCTTCCATCCTGTTCTTCTTTCCCCACACACGGCTCCCAGCACCTGTCTTCCTCTGTAACCATTTTGTCTGCGAGAAATAGCGCTCAGCCTTCCTGTGGCGGGTGCATGTTCCCACAACATCCAGGAAGCCTGTTTCCCTGACTGCTGGAAGGGACGCAGGTGAGACAAGACCCGATAACCGCACACAGGTGGTTGGTCACTCGCTTCCCTCGCGGTGTTTTCCTAAAGGAGGGCAAGCTTTGCTCAGATGTCATATTGTCCTTGCGATTTGAGGGGATAAAGAGTGGCTGCATTTTTTTTAGTCACATACCTAAGGCTATTTCCTGCGCAGTCACTTGGGGAATAAATGGGATGGGTCACATCCGCAAAAGCATATAGTCCAGTAAATATTAGATCAAGCTTCTAGTTTGCTTTGATTTTGTAAGCCCACGCATCATAGCATGTAGATCTATGCATTCACAGTCCAGAGCTTGCTGGCCTGCGGCCTGCTTGGCACCGGGGAGGGTGGCTGTGTGGGAAAGGACGTGCTTGTCTGCCCCAGCACGCTTTGCGGCACTGCCGGGCTGAGAGCCGGCTGTCGTAGGTGGACACTAGTGTTCTGTGGTGACGAGGTCATCTCAGCCAGGGGAGCTTTGTCTCATGTGGGCCACCAAGGTTTTTTTTTTTTTTTTTTTTTAATACAATGTCCCTTTGAGTTATAAAAAGAAGCCGTTTCCTGTCTATTTCAGGTGAAAGACAGCACCTTTGACAGGGAGGAGAAACTGTTTCGGTCTCTAGAAAAGGCTGTCAGGCACTGTGTGAAGAACACGTCCTTCTGCCTGCAGCACATTCAGGTAGGGACGCCCGCCGTGGCCACGCGGCCCGCACGTTGCTGGAGTGATGGTGTCGTGAAGCGTCGCAGTCCACTCACTCACCTGTGTGTGGGCACACGTCAGGTGCGGGAGGCGGCAGAGTGCTGGGGCCGAAGCCAGTGTAGACGGGGATCTGGCCAATCCAGTCACCCTGTGGTAGGACATTGTTTGCGTGATTCCCACAGGGGCTGGACCCTCGGCCTGCTGGCTTTGTTAGAGGTGAGCTGCCTCTAACAGAAGTACAGAAAGGGAGGATGCTGATTACACCGACATAACAATGGGACTGGGAGAGAAAGGGGAATCAGAGGGAAGAGAGAATGTGATTCTAGGGATGTTAAAGTGAAACACGGATGACGTGAAGCCCTGAGAAAACATGGAACCCACGTCTCATGCATGTGGCAGCTGCTTCGTGGTTGATCCCAGGAAGGCCACGCAACCATCTAGTTCCAAGGCGCTGAGCCCATCTGTCTGCTTTACAGGCCAACCCTGCAATGGCCCCTCTGTGGTCCTGACTGAAAGGCACAGATAACGTGATCCTGAAGCAGAGGAGTGATACAGTTAAAAACTGTATTGGCGCCAAAATACCCTGGTGGGTGGAGTTTGAGAGAAAGAGCTAGTGAGAAGAAGTGAGAAGTGCCAAAATGCAGATAAAAGGAAGGAGCAAGGATAGGGGGAAAAAGGAAACGAGAATGGTGGACTGAGAGAACAGGCCCATGTGGCCTGGCCAGGGAAAGCCCCCTGAAGAGTGAGCTGGAGGTGGTGAGGAGCCATGATGGCCAGCAGAAGAGTGGCCGGTGTGGAGAGTGTGGCACCGCAGCAAGGCGACATCATGAGCTGGTACCTGGAGATGGCCAGGGATGGGGAAAGCTGATCTGTGCATCAGCCATTGTGGAAGAAGTGTGAAGAGCTTTGGAGAAGCGGAGCAGCTTGGAACACTGGAGAGAGAAGAAGCCAAGAGAAGACACCGGAGAAAGACTGGACTTTGCCAGGTGCCAGCAGGTGTGGAGGGGCAAAGGGCACCATCTTGGACATGTGTTTGGGACTTTTGGACTAAATGGTACTTGGGGTGAAATAACTGACCACTTGTGGCTTTAATGACTTTTTAATGACCCTGTTGTTTAAATTGCTTTGTGACTGTGGCAACAGCTGTGCACGGGTGATGTGGACCTGTGGCTTGTTGGTTAGAGGCTTCTGCCCTCTTTGACCTGATTACAGTCCTGTCCGTGAAAGAAAATCAATATCAACGCAAAGAAATTTTAGCAAATAAGGTGAATTCCAATGCACACATGCCACATGGCAGGAGTAGAAGAATTTCCCATCCCGTGGGAGGACTTAAGAATCACTATTTAGCCCCAACAGGTGGTGTAAGGGCAGGGGAAGTGCCATCAGGACTTCTCACGGACCCTCCATAAAGAGGACAGTGTCGTGATTGCCTCTGAGCTGGCTGGCGTCAGCGTGTAGAAGCTGGGGAACCGTGCGACACAAAGCAGGGAATCAACACCCCCCGCCCTGCACCCCACCCAGTCGCCGGGCTTGATCCTGCCGCATGTCTGCTGGTGGAATCACGTGTTTGCCGACCTGGATAAGCTGTTGCCCTGAAATTGGGTCCAAAAATGGCAGAAGCCGCCAACCAACAAGCCACATTCAAAATGCGGCTTCTGCCACCCAGGTTCCCTCAGGTTCGTACCACCCATGTATAAGCAGCTGCCAGTCAAATGCAGCTTAACAACAGGGTTTTATTTACAAGGGAATATTAACAGGGGAAACAAAAAGTCCTCACACCCACAAGTGATAGTCATCTGACCCCAGTCACCATTCTCAGCCCCAAAGGTCCCAAAGACACAGTCCAAGATGATGCCCTTTCCCCCCTCCCAGCCTGAGGCAGGCACCCTGCAGAGTCCAGTCTTTGGTGTTTTTCCTTCGCTTCTTCCCTCCCACATGTTCCGAGCTGCTCCGCTTCTCCAAGGCTCTTCAAACTTCTTCCACAATGGCTGATGCACAGATCAGCTTTCCCCATCCCTGGCCATCTCCAGGGACCAGCTCACGATGCCGCCTTGCTGCGGTACCACACTCTCCACACCAGCCACTCTTTTGCTGGCCACCATGGCTCCTTGCTACCTCCAGCTCACTCTTTCAGGGGGCTTCTGCCCAGCTTGGTCACTTGGGCTACCAGCCCCATCATTCTTATCTCTCCTCTCCCCAAGATCTCTCTCTAGTCTCTGCTCCTTTCCTTTTTTATCTCTTTTTTTTCTTATTTTCTCCTAAAAGTCCCAGGCTCCAGTTTCCTTCTACACACCCTCTTGGTGATACATTTCTTCTTCAGGGTCCACACGTGGGATTTGCAACAAGGTCAAAGCCCCCTGATCCTGCTCAGGCCTCTTGTACCTCTGTGTTGTTCAGACACAGCTAATGGCATCAGTGCCTAAATTGTAATACTGCCCATATCGGGGTCCTGCCTTCATCTTCTCTTAGAGAGAGCGTGGAAGTGGCCAGGACAGACCGACAGCGGTGTCAGTGGGGCGTGGTCTTATAGTGAGAGAGGTGGTGGCCGTGAACGCCACAGAGTGGTCAGGGGGGGAACGGAAGACGCACCATGGCCAGCCGGGTGAGGGCAGGGCGCGGGGTGCGAGGAGACCGACGTCGCAGTGACCCGGCCGTGCACAGCAGTCCCGACACACGTCCTCTCTGTTTCCTGTTGCACTCTCGGCGGCCATGGAGGGCTTGAGTGTGAGGCTCCGTTTGAGGGAGGGTGGCCGTGCTGCTGGCCCGTCCTGCTCTTCACTGACGCTGCTCTTGGGTTTCAGGACGCGGTGCCCTTAGCCCAGCAGAGCGCCTTGGGGCTGCACGAGATCGCCTACAGCAGAGACGAGCCGAGCTGGGGCTGTCCTGAGATCCCCAGGAGCGCCCCCAACCCCTGCAACGACTTTGTAAGTGGTCCCTGGTCCAGGACGAGGGCAGGCTAAACGCAAAGCTGCTTCCACTGTCCTTTTTCTTGCGTTGGAAGTAAAGCCGGCACCAGGCAAACACATCACCAGCGTGGGTAGAAACAAGGCTGTTCTTATCACTAAGTATTTTAAGCCGGGTAAGTGACGTGTCTGCTCTCATCCGAATTCAATGGAACTCCAGATTGTGCTTCCCGGGAAGCCAGTGTCTATGCAGCTGCTAGCATCGCTGTTTAAGTCTGCGTGTGACAGATCAAGAGTTCATCAAGTCAGGAGGCTGTGGAAGTTTCCAGAATCCTCACAGGGAGAGAAAGGACTGAGCCTATGGTTTTTACCAGCAGACTCTGTGCTGGGAAGCAAAGCCTTCAGCTGAGAAAGGGCTCAGACTGATGGAAGGGCTTTGCAGTCAGGGCTCCTCTTCGAAGCGTCTGTCACACGCACCGTGGGGATCTTGGAAGCATTCTTGAGCCGCTAGAATAGTGGGGTGGGAAGCGAATTGGGGTGTTGCTCACTTGGACCTAGCATCTGGGGGTACACGGTATTTCTTCGAGCAGAGTTTCGCGTACCATGTGGAGGCAAAACAGACTTCACATCTTGAAGGTCTTCATGTATGTGCTGCCAAAGTGAGCGTCACCTTGGAGGTCTCTGCAAGTGGCACATTGGGGTCAAGCAGATTTCCATGGATCCTGCCCTGGTGGGAGGAGTTTGTCCTTCATCAGGTTCCAAATCTTAGTCATGTCCTGGCCTAAAGTCACAGACCATCCCATGACGAGCAACGCATGTTTCAGAATCTGAGTAAGCAATACAGCTCCCATGCTGGTAGGAAATCCCTGGAAGGCTCATGCTTTCCTGGCATGGGGGGAACGTCACAGGTGATGGAAAAGCACACAGGTCTGATGCATACACATCCATCCATCCAGCCAGCCATCATCTAGCCAGTCAGCCAGCCAGCCACCCATCATCCACCCACCCATCCATCCATCATCCACCCACCCATCCACCCACCATCCATCCATCCATCCATCCATCATCCATCCACCCATCCACCCATCATCCATCCATCCATCCATCCATCCATCATCCATCCATCCATCATCCATTCATTCATTCATCCATCCATCCATCCATCCATCCATCATCCATCCACCCATCCACCCATCATCCATCCATCCATCCATCACCATTCATTCATTCATCCATCCATTCATCCATCCATCCACCCATCCACCCATCATCCATTCATCCATCATCCATCCATCCATCATCCATCCATCCATCCAACCATCATTGATCCACCCATCATCCACCCATCATCCATCCATCCATCCACCCATTCATCCATCATCCACCCATCATTGATCCTCCCATTATCCACCCATCATCCATCCATCATCCATCCATCCATCCATCCATCTATCTATCCGTCCATCCATCTGTCGATCTGTCCATCCATCCATGGGTGGGCGGGTGTGTGGCCGGCTAGCTGGAGTAAGTAGGGCGGTAGAAGATAGCACTTTTATGACCTATTAAATGGGAAGAGCGTGACTGGGCTTCATCACAGACAGGCTTAATTATGGCTTTAGAGAGAGCTTGCTCTTCTAATTTATTAAGTTGACAAGTATTTACAGAGCTCGGTGAGAGAGCACGGTCTAAGACGTGTCCATCATCCAGCGTGCCCCGGCCGTGGGCAGAGAGAAGACAGAAAGGGTCTCTCCCTCGCATGCGTAAAGCCACAAGATGATAAATTAGGTTCAATTAAAATAATGATCAGAAAGCTCAACAGAAACGTAACTGATGGATAAAGTATCATGAACCCTTTAAAAATCACGAAATCTACCTACGACGGAGCAGCTGACCTGCAGGAGAGACGCTGACCTGCGCACGCTGCAGAGGACACAACAGTAAAAGCAAACCTAATTCTCTGTTCACCGCTCACGCGCCCCGTGCAGGCGAGTCAGCTCCGATCTCCGAGTCATGGAACATTTACGTGTGCGTGCATCCATCAGCCCACGCACGCACACACATGACACACAGGCAGCGGTGGCTCGGGAATGCTATGCTAGGTCACCTGCAGAACCCGGTCGTGTCTGAGCACACTCGGAGCCCGGCATGGCAACCTCCGTGCCCGCTCGCCGCGCTCATCAAACCGCTGCTGCTGTCTATCGATTACCTGGGAAGCAAGACATCAAATTTAATCTGGCCCTGATTGCCGGTGCCGGCGTCAAATTGCTTTTCCCGCTCCTAGATTTCCCAGGAGCTCAGCCCGCGCTGCCAGGGACCATTCGCGTTAATTAATACCAGCCGCTGCTTGGCGGCGGCTGCCCCGGGGCCAGCTTCGGGGGCACCTTGCCGGAGCGTCGAGCGTCGCCTTGTAGCCCCCACGCGCGAGCCTCGGGGCCGGGCAATCAGCAGCACTTGGTGCCCCGTGCCCTGCCGAGCGGGGGAGGCAGGGAAACAGATGGAATTCTGGGAAACAGATGAGGCAGGGGGCTCGGGGCTGGCACGGGGGCCAGGGGCACCAAGGCAGGGAGTCCTTCTTCACCCGCCGTGGCCGAGCCCGCTCACTCTGGGCCGCGGCAGCTTGGGCCACCAACGCACCTGTTTGGTCCTTTACTGGGGGGACATTGAACTGGAGGGTCAGCCACGGTGGCCGCCAGTGCCGTTACGGAAGCCGGATTGTGGCCCTTTCTGCCACGGGACGCGTGCCGTCAGGCTGCTCTGTGCGGGGTGCCGCCCGCTCCCGAAGCCCAGTGGGGCAGTTGTGGGGGGCTCTGGGCTTCTAGGGTGGCTGCCTGGCTTTCCTCGCCATCCGAGGGAGGGGGCGGCACGTGGGTCATTCGCAGTGTCTCTGGTCAAGGACTGGGGCCCGCCCGTCCCTGCGGGAGGACCTGGGGGGGGGGTGCGGGGTTAGCCTGGAGGGAGAAGGGAGGTGGAAGAGAGCGTGAAGGTGACGACCCCACAGACAAAGGAGGCGGCTGCGGAGGAAGATGGAGCTTGTCTTGGGTGGGAGGGCTTCCTTCTGAGTGCTTCCCCGGCTGCTCTTCAGACTCCACGCTGGGGCTTGGGGTGTCTGTCTGCAGCGGGAGAGAGCCACAGCCCTGTCCTCCCTTAACTTGGAGCCTGTCCCCCTGTCCTCCTGTGCGCTCCGTTGGGAGCCCAGGGATGCTGGGAGCCACAGCTGGCAGGACCCACGGCTGGCCGGAGCCACGCTGGCGGGAGCCCAGGGCTGGCGGGAGCCATAGCTGATGGGAGCCCAGAGCTAGTGGGAGCCATGGCAGGTGGGAGCCTAGGGCTGGTGGGAGCCACAGATGGCAGGAGCCCATGGCTAGCGGGAGCCATGGCTGGTAGGAGCCCATGGCTGGTAGGAGCCCACGGCTGGTGGGAGCCCACGGCTAGTGGGAGCCACAGCTGGTGGGAGCCACGGCTGGTGGGAGCCATGGCTGGTGGGAGCCACGGCTGGTGGGAGCCACAGCTGACAGGCGCTGCAGATGGCAGGACCCACGGCTGGCCGGAGCCACGCTGGCGGGAGCCCAGGGCTGGCGGGAGCCATAGCTGATGGGAGCCCAGAGCTAGTGGGAGCCATGGCAGGTGGGAGCCTAGGGCTGGTGGGAGCCACAGATGGCAGGAGCCCATGGCTAGCGGGATCCATGGCTGGTAGGAGCCCACGGCTGGTAGGAGCCCACGGCTGGTGGGAGCCCACGGCTAGTGGGAGCCACAGCTGGTGGGAGCCACGGCTGGTGGGAGCCATGGCTGGTGGGAGCCACGGCTGGTGGGAGCCACAGCTGACAGGTGCTGCAGATGGCAGGACCCACGGCTGGCCGGAGCCACGCTGGCGGGAGCCCAGGGCTGGCGGGAGCCATAGCTGATGGGAGCCCAGAGCTAGTGGGAGCCATGGCAGGTGGGAGCCTAGGGCTGGTGGGAGCCACAGATGGCAGGAGCCCATGGCTAGTGGGAGCCACAGCTGGTGGGAGCCACGGCTGGTGGGAGCCATGGCTGGTGGGAGCCACGGCTGGTGGGAGCCACAGCTGACAGGCGCTGCAGATGGCAGGAACCACGGCTGGCAGGAGCCATGGCTGATGGGAGCCACGGCTGGTGGGAGCCCAGGGCTGATGGGAGCTGCAGCTGGTAGGAGCCACGGCTGATGGGAGCCACGGCTGACAGGAGCCACGGCTGACAGGAGCTGCAGCTGGCAGGAACCACAGCTGATGGGAGCCATGGCTGACGGGAGCTGAAGCTGGCAGGAACCGCAGCTGGCAGGAGCCACGGCTGACGGGAGCCACGGCTGGTGGGAGCCCAGGACTGGCGGGAGCCACAGCTGTGAGAGCCACGGTTGGGGGGGTGCCGAGCGCAGGCTGTCACCCTCTCACGGCGGTGCTTTCCCCGCAGGCCGCGCACCTGCAGAGGCGGGTGCTCACGCCGCTGTCGGCCCTGCTGGCCCTCTTCCCCGGGCCGCAGAAACTCATCCAGAAGCGCTACGACAAGCTGCTGGACTACGACGGCTCCCTGCAGCGGGCAGCCGGCGCCGAGCCGGACCTGGCCCGGCGGGAGTACGAGGCGCTCAACGGGCAGCTGGTGGAGGAGCTGCAGCCGTTCAACCGGGCGGCCCGCGCGGTCCTGCTGAACTGCCTGCACGCCCTGGCCACCCTCCTCAGGGACCTGGCGCTGGGGGCGCAGCGGCTCTACCCCACCCTGGGACTGGTAAGCGTGGCTGGGCCGTGGCCACCGGGGGCAACCCGGGCACCCCTGCAGCGGCCTTGCGGGATGTGAGTGTGATGTGTGGCTCTGCATGTGTGCGCTTGTGTGTGGCCCTGCATGTGTGTGTGCTTGCATGTGACCCTGCATATGTGCTTGCGCGTGGCCCCACACGTGTGTTTGTATGTGACCCCACATGTGTGTGCTTGTGTGACTCACACTTGTGTGCTTGTATGTGACTGCATATGTGTGCTTGCATGTGACCCTGCATGCATGTGCTTGCATGCGACCCCACACATGTGTGCTTGTATGTGACCCCACACATGTGTGCTTGCATGTGGCTCTGCATGTGCGTTCTGCTTCCATGTGGCCCTGCATGTGTGCGCTTACATGTGACCCCACATGTGTGTGCTTGCGTGTGACCTGGCATGTGTGTGCTTGCGTGTGGCCCCACACGTGTGTGCTTGCGTGTGGCCCTGCATGTGTGTGCTTGCGTGTGGCCCCACACATGTGTGCTTGTATGTGACCCCCACGTGTGTGCTTGTATGCGACCCCACATGTGTGCTTCACGTGGCCCTGCATGTGTGTGCTTCCATGTGGCCCTGCATGTGCGTGCTTGCGTGTGGCCCCACACGTGTGTGCTTGCATGTGACCCCACACATGTGCTTGTATGTAACCCCACATGTGTGCGCTTGTATGTGGCTCTGCGTGTGTGTTTGCGTGTGGCCCCACACGCGTGTGCTTGTATGTGACCCCACATGTGTGTGCTTGCATGTGGCCCTGCATGTGCATGTGCTTGCATGTGGCTCTGCATGTGCTTGCTTGTGACCCTGCATGTGTGTGGTGCTTGCATGTGGCCCTGCATGTGCTTCCATATGCCCCTGCATGAGCACGTGTGCTGCTTGTGGCTCTGCATTCGTGCAGCTCTGCCTGCGTCTCTGTGTGTGCATGCTCGTGTGTGGCTCTGCGTGTGGCTCTGTGTGTGTGCACGCAATGCTCACGTGTGGC
>PVHY01012089.1:0-18586 GCA_004024945.1 Uropsilus gracilis
TACAAGATGGCCGATTCCCATCTCTCCTCCATTGAATCTCTCTCACTACCTGATCTCCATATTGGAATCTGAATCTCCATCCTTCTCTTTGTTTGCACACCCTTTATATATCCTGATTTCCCACCTTCCAGAAAATCTGTTTCACCTTGACCATTTCACTTCTTTCTTCCCCTGCATCTCCCTGAAGGGAAATTCCAGCTAAGGTCATTCTCCCATTTTAGCATACCTGTCCTTGAAATCTGCAATCTTAAACAGGAGACAATAGGGGGGGAAACCCTATCAGTATCATATATGAGTGAAATCATATAATGTTTGTCTTTCTTATGGCACTAAGCATAATACCCTCTAGATCCATCTATGTTGTCACAAATGAAAACATTTCATATGTAGACACATACACTTCCAAACATTTATAAGTAAATAAACATCCTATACATACACACGCATCTAAGTTGTATTCCTTTGTATATCTGTACACATCTTCTTACACCACTATGCTGTCAACGGGTACTTAGGTTGAACCAGCTCTTGGCTGTTGTAAATATGCAGCTATGAATTACCATTTGCTTCTGGTTCAGGCATGTTGAATAGGTTCCAGGTGGTTTGAGCCAGTTGAAACCAGCTTCAGGTGGTTTAAAGGCATTTGATCTGGTTGGGAGCTGGTTTTATCCAGTTCCAGCTTTTTGTTTCCAGTCCTGGCATGATTGATCCCTGTTCAGCTGGTTTGATCTGGTTCTGGCCATTTGGGTCTGATTTCAGACAGTTTGAACCAGTTTCAGCCATCTTGGGGGCTCCCAGGGTTGGCATCTGGTGAGGGACTGAAGTGTCAATGAGTCAGTGTAAGGCAGGGGAGGAGGTGAAGAAGGAAAGAGCCAGGAATAAGAAAGTACTTGGCATTGAGTCAGATTGGAGCCAACTGTCTTCAAGGCAGAGGCACCTGGGCATGTCTCAGTGGAGGTTCCCCTCTCCGCTGCATCCCTGTAGATGCCTCTGAGCCAAGATATGCAAGGTCAGCCCCAGGTGGGGGGCAAGGCATGAGTCCAGAGCCTGAGGGGGTACTGCCCTATACCTCATCAGGTTCAGGCACAAGCCTTTGCAAATTGCCTGTGTTGGGTCTGAAAGGTCACACCGGAGCCCACTCCTCAAGCTGTGCCTGAGGTGGACCTTTTCCTCCCAGCAAGCTTTGCTCCCCTGTCCCTCCCCTGTGGCTCCCCTGTCCCTCTGGCTGAGACATTCTCAGTGACAGCAGTCCTTCGACTTAATCTGCTTCTCCCGGCCATTCTGTCTCCCTCTTCCTGCCTTCACTAGTGCCGGTACAGCAACATAGTCTGAGGCTCCCCACCAACTCTTTCCTTTTCTCTCCTTCATGGGTATTTTCTCTAATAAATCTCTTATGAATCCAATGCTGTGTCAGCATCTGCTACTTGGAGGACCTTATGTGACAGACATTAAGAATCTGCATTATTTTTAAAGCTAATAATAGCTAACAGGTATTAGGCATTATGGGGAGAAGGCACAATTAGGAGCCATATCACAGAGAGGGAGACTGAGGCATATTCTGGCTCTGAACCCATGTTTGTCAGGTTCCATATTCTATGCCCCTGGATTTCCTTGAGCACCTGTAGGGGTTCTACAGTCCTACCTGATGCTCTTTCTGGGACCCCCCAGCACCCCTCTACACACACACACACACACACACACACACACACACCTCTGCTACTCACATACTTACTTGGATAGTGAAGTTCAAGAGCTCAGCTGTCTGGGTGGAAGACGTGCTGGGAGCCGGTGAAGTAGATCCTGCCTTCATGAACCCAGGACAGCCTGATGAGCTCAATGTCAAAGGGGGTTGGGGACAGGAGAAGGCCCACTTCGAACAAATAATTCACCCCTATTGTCAGAAACCCAGGTGTCCTATGAAGGAGGGTTTCAGGAAGAAGAATCAAGAATCTGCCTGGAGGGGCCTCCTCACGGCATGTGGGGTCAGAGCTCCTAAAAGATACCTTACGGTTCCCCAACACCTAAGCGCTGACAGCCTCCGGAAATCCCTGTTATAGAGGCACACCTTTGGGTGGGGAAGCATGTCCTGTGTTTCAGGTTATAGGCGGGAAGCAGAGCAGGGAAATAGGCCGTTTGCAAAGGAGAATGGCACTTTGTCTACCGCAGTACTGATTATGACCAGCAGAGGGCCCCAAAACAAAGCCAGCAAGGGGGCTAGCTCACGAATTCCTTTCCTGGGGCTCTGTGACCTAACTCCTGGGTGTGTGAAATTCCAGCTGGGGAGTCCCAAAAGCCCCTAGCTCTGTGATTTCCTGTTTTCAGTTATGCATGCACCATTTCTTTCTTTTTTTAATTTTTAATAATTTTTAATTGATCGTGCATATATATGTGTGTGTGTGTGTGTGTGTGCGTGTGTGTGTGTGTATGCCCATCCCTCCCCCATTTGACCCCCTCCCACTTTCTTGCTCTATGCTTCTTTTGTTCTGCTAACAGTTAGTTTTAAATATTCCCTGGCTTTTTGTCTTCACTATATCCCGCATATAGGTGGGACCATTCAGCATTTATCTTTCTGGCTTATTTCTGCTAACATGATTCTTTCTGATAGGGTGTGCTACTCCCCCTCCCCCCCTTGTCTCCTGTTTAAGATTGCAGATTTCAAGGACAGATGCTAAAATGTGAGAATGACCTTAGTTGGAATTTCCCTTCAGGGAGATGCAGGGGGAGAAAAAAGTTTAATGGTCAAGGTGAAACAGGTTTCCTGGAAGGCAGGAAATCAGGGTATATAAAGGGTGTGCAAAGAGAGAGTGATTTTCGAATATGGAGATTAGGGGATGCCAATATGGAGATCAGGTAGTGAGAGAGATTCAATGGAGGAGAGATGGGAATCGGCCATCTTGTAAAGATGTGAGCCATGTGGACTTGGCCAGGGCCTGGGGGCCTGTAGCCTTTGGGTGGCTCAGACTGGCAGCATGTGTGTTAAATGCAGTTAAGAAGTTTGCAAATTTGAACTCCGTGTTGGAGTTTGTTTTGCTGAGCTTGACTGGTGTCTGGAAGAGGCCATGTAAAAGACAGGCCTGAAAAGAAAGTAAACTTGGCTGGGTCCGGTACCATGACGTTCCTGCTACCTGAAGACAACAAGGCGAACACAGCGTGGAAGACGAGGAGCAAGCCAAGGGAGCAGCCAAAGGAACTTATCTTCAAGCGTCTGGAGATGAGCTCTGACTGGACATTGGTGAGATGATCAGGACTGGGAGACAGGATTTCTGGGCAATCTGGGAAAGGACTTTGGACAACGCTGAGAAAGGTTTTGGACAATGTTAAAGTGATCGGAGTTTTCCTTACATGCTTCTTGTGTAGTTATTAGGATAAGTAGAAAATCACTTTGTTAGAAATAAATTAGTCTGCACTGATAGTCTTGCATTGGTTTGGTATTTTGGTTGAGAAAGCTGGGGATGGTGGAAAGAACCCACAAGAGTTTAGACTGTGTTTTTAAGTTTTTCTTTTTAGATCTGAAAGAGGGAAGGAAAGCAGAGAGAAGTGGGTAGCTGATGTTTGCATATCAATAGTAGGCAGGGACAGTGAAAATGCTAATGAACAGCTTGTAGCTTGCTTCATAGGGAGAGAAGCAGCCTGGCTGTGGCTAGTTCAAGGTAAAGGTAAATGGCCTGTTTGTAGCCTGCTTTGGAGAGGGAAGCAGGCCTGTATGTGTTTAGTCAAAGGTAAAAAGCCCTTCATGGTTGCCCAGTTTCACTTCTAGGTCTATCCATGTTCTCACAAATGCATCAAATTTTCTTTTTTGATTGATGAATAATATTCCATCATGTACAGATACCACAACTTTCTGATCCAGGGGGCATTTGGGTTGTTTCCCTATCCTGGCTATTATAAATAGTGTTGCAATAAGCACCCAAGTACAGGTGTCCTTTTGAATTAGTGTTTTTGTATCCTTGGGGGTAGATTCCCAGAAATGGGATTGCTGCATTAAACAGTTCCATTTTCAGTAGTTTGAGGGTCTTCCATATGGCTTTCCATAGTGGCTGGGCCATTTTGCATTCCCATCCTGCACCTTTTCTATCACTTTGTTCTCACATCTATTAATTTATTGAATGTTTTTGTTATACCAAGTGGCCTAAAAAAATGACATGTTTAATTTACAAAATTCAGAAATTTCCTATCACTCTCTTTAGTGGAAAACTGATATCCCTTGGTATAAAGAGGATATGATGAGGAAAAGGACTGTAAGGGATTGGAGAAAACACTCTAGAAGTCTGTCTAGATACTTTTGCTTACTTAGATAATTCTCCTTTTTTTAAGTACTTGGGATACATTAACCCCACATGGAGACATCCCCTTTGAGATGGAAGAAACAGAAAAAGGCCTGCAGAGGGAGTCACTTGTCTTTTATAAATTCATACAGTAAATTCAATCATTCTGTATAATTTAATACTAAAGGTCCCATAACTTAATATCATCTCTCTTTGGGGAAGTTTCCCCCACTTTGAGAATTGATTCATGAAGATATCAGTCAGTCTGCCTCTCCTGGAGCCCAGGGTAAGTTCAAAGCTTCACTTTCTGGAGAACTTACCTTGCACCACAGCCTCATAAAGGTGATGTCAGTGACACAACCTCTGGAACATGCCTGTGGGCTCATCCTCTCTGACACCTGTCCTGTACCCACACAGGACACATGGTCCATGTTTCCTGTATTTGTAGGGTGGCAGAGACCACAATTTGCCTCTGGCCTTAAGTTGCTGCATAGTCTACTGGAAGTAGAAATGGCAATGACAATCACCTCGCTCCACCATGCAGTTCTTTTCGTGGCACCCAGGCACTGGGTCTTTACCCAGATAGTCTTTACCCAGATCTGCAAGATAAACACTATGGTGAACACACCAGATAAACACTATGATTCTTCCTATTTTGTGGACAAGAATCCTAAGGGTCAGGGAGGTTAAGCCTGTTCACTAAGCCTCATAGTCAGCAAAGTGACAGAGCTGGGGTTGAAGCCTAAAGCTCTTGTACTCAACAGTAGCAGTTCATGGACATGAGGTGCTGTGCAGAAATGACTTAGAAACAGTAATAATGCGAGTGCTGTGAACACTCCCTGTGTACCAGGCATGCTGTCTGGCAAATCCTTGTCATTGTCCTCCAAGTTGGGGGAAGGGGGGTCATTGTCACCAATTTACAGAGGAAAAGACAGAGGCTTCCAGGGGCATATCAACTTGCTCAGAGGTAGAAGAGGATAAATGGGAGATGTACCTTTTTGCCTTCTAGACCCAGACAGCACAATAGGCAACCCCATTGCTATTCTAAGTGTGGTATATTTTTGAGGGACAATGTCTTTCTCATCCTTCCAGAAGCACATCGTGACCACAGATGCATGCATGGTAACACACCTGATTTTTCACACTTAACAGAAGAGCTTGGAGATATTTCTTATCAGCACAGGCAGATCTGGCTCATCTATTTTAATGACTGCAGAATATTCTGCTCTCTAGAAGCTCAGAATTTATTTAGCCCACCTGTCCTTTTTCAGAATCTATCTCTTCTTGACAGACATTTGATTAGTTCCATTCTTGCCATGACAAATGTATGCAAATTAACATCATTGTGCAAATGGATTTGTGTGTAAGTGTGAATGTGACTGTGGGAATTATTCTTAGAAGCAAATATTCTGGCTGACGGTGTATTTGCATTTACAAGTTTTGCTTCAATTTTTGATATATTCTATAAGAACAATGGCTTTATTTTCTTATTTTTAAGCAGGCAGCTACCTTTTGGTTGATCTTAAATCAAAAACTTGGTCTCCTCTGGGTGGGGCAGCTGCTGAGTTTCAGTTGAGTTCTTTCAACCACATTCAGGCATTTTGTGTACTGCTGTGCATGCAGGGTGGAAGTTGACCTGGGGGTAAGCCCAGCTTATATGCAATTTTTGAGGCTCCTCCCCCTCTGACATCTTTCTTCCCTGACTTTCAATCATGACAGTTGCTCCAGACTCTGTTTAGAGGTTGGTCACCTCAGATTCTGCCTAGAGGTTCTTCAAACCAGTGAGACTGTGATCTTCCCTCAGATTAAAAGCCATAAAAATGGGAAGTTTAGCCAGTGTAGGTGTCTCGTTTCAACTTTTAACTCCCATCTGGTATTTCCCATTCTGTATTGAGGCCCATAGACTTTGGAGAGCTGTTTTTCACCTTTGGTCAGGCACTTAGAGCTGTTCTAGAAGGCAGAGCAATTTTGAAATTGGGTAAGAAAACAGGCAGAGAAGGTAATTAAACTTACAAATAGGAGCATCTGACCCTTTAAATTCAGCCACTCACCATGTTCATCCCATTCCATCCCATGCGGACAGCCCTAAGACCACACCAACCTTAAGAGGAGGCAAAAGCAAGATTTATTCACTAAAAGGAATTAAATAGACAAAAATCACTGAAGGGTGCAAGGGACACCTTTGGTAATCTTACCACATAGTCCAGTCTCTAGACCAAAAGACTACACATGACTCCTTCGGCCACGTGTCCACAAGATGATGACTGTCCCACCTTCAAGCCAGATGAAGAAACCAAGATGGCTCCATTAATCCTCCCCACAGATATAGCTTTTCACTTCAAGCCAAAAGAAGAAACCAAAATGGCGTTGTCAATTCTTCTCCAAAAATGGGAGATTCAAATTCAGTAAAGAAACTAAGATGGCACTGTCAATCCTCCTCCAAAAGACATAGCTCCAACATTCTTTCAGCTTCAACTTGCTGGCCCAAACCCAGCAAGACTTACTTGATACAACAGCAGCAACCACTTCAGACATCTCACGATGGAAACAGCAACATTCCAGATTCTCTTTAGGTCTCCAGAAAATCCCCAAGCATTGTAGTTTCAAAGTTAAAACACATTTTCAAGTACCAAATTTTCAAGTCATCATACATAGGTCACAAGTTTCTCCAACATGCTTCCCTGGGTTCCTCACTGGCCCAGGCTGGGGATGGAAGCCAAGAACAGGGCTTCCTTCCCTGCCCTGTTGTCACACATGGCATCAGCAGCTCTGAGGCCTCGACGTTCCTGAGTCTACTCTGCTTTCTCTTTGCCAGGTCTCTGTCTCTGTCTCTCTTAAATCCCCTCTCTCTGTTCCTCTCGCAAGAAGGCTTGGCTTCCCTTCTTCAAGTGTCCACTTACCAGGGAATGATGGCTGCTAATGTAATGCAGTACTACCATGCTGAGGCCACGGGTCCCCCCAATTTCACGACAGCACCCCTGTCAGTTTGACAAGAGCTGCTTCCCTACACTTGAGGTAGGAGAATCTTTATTTCCTTCCTAGTCCTTCATATCTAAAATTGTATTTTTGATTATTTTTAATTGTCTGCCTTCCCATCAGACAACTGGGTTCTTGAAAGAAGGTGGAGATGATACTGAACCAATGTTGTTCATAATGGCTAACTATGGCCTATTGTCCAAAGCCAACAGGCTATTTTTTTTTTTTTTTAATGAATCAAGTTTTATTGGCACACAGCTACAGGCCCTCATTTACATATCACATGTGACTGCTTTTACATCACATGACAGAATTGAATAGTTGCAACAGCTATGGCCCACAATGCCAAAAATATTCATGAGCTGCGCTTCACATAAAATGTTTGCTAACCTTTTCTTTAGATGATTCATGATTGCACATTTTCCTTTTTGATAGTTATGGAATTATTTTAATTAAGTTTAGAAAAAATATAATCTGGATATCAAAAATATGCTTCATTAATGTCATTTAAGAAGAGACTAAGATTAAAGAGCGACTTTAATGAAATATTATCATATAGTGGTACAGATGGTCTTTGACCCAGCACACTTGTGAAGGTGGTGAGGGAGGGGCTGATATGTCAAACCCAGTAACTCGAGCAGATGCTGGTAACTAGCTGTGAAATCTGAACTCAGGTGTGTGGACATTCAGGTGAACCCCTCTGTCTGGAACAGTGGCTTTTATTTTTTTCAAACATCAGTGATGGTTAATGGTTGGTTATGTTCACTGCTTATTTCTCAAAGAAACTTCACATTTATTATCTCAAATGAATATATTATTTCCACCTAACACATTCATTCATTATTTCCTTAACAAGAATTAATTCAGCCTCCAGACACTATTTTAGGTGCTGGGGATCTAGTCATGAAAAAACAAAAAACAAAAAACAGAGTTTCTACTTAAATTTTAGTGGAGGTGCATATCAGGATTTTGGCAGCAAGTAAATTAAAAATTCATGACTTCCTTTGGCTTAGACAATAAGACAATCAACCACCTGTCATAATAAGAAGTCAAGTGGTAAGTTGGGTTGCAGGCTCAGTGTGATCATGGGTTTGCTCCACTTCCTGTGATTGTCTTGAACCTGTTTATCACCACATGTTACCCTCTTCACATTAGTATCAAGATCGCTTTGCTAGATCCAGAGACCACAACACCCACAGAAAAAGCTGACATGCTGTCTTTTCTTGCATGGTCCCTAATAGACTTCCCCATTCGTCTCATTGCTATTGTATTATTTAATATTATACTGGACTACACACTATAAGCAATGACTTAAAGAAGATGGGCATTTATTTTTTAGTCACGAAATATGAAGCTCAGATACAGGGTCTAGACTGTCCTACAATTCTGTTATTTAATCAGTGTTCTAAGCACCTTCTTTCTTAGCTCTACCTCACTTAACATGTAGTTTCTTTGTGATGACAACATGGTTGCTGGAGCCCTAACCAGTATGTCCATGTTCTAGTCAGAGGAAGAGAAAGGGTGGAAAGGCAAAATGCCATTTATGTTTGTGCTGTTTCAAAGAAATTTTCTACAAAGTCCCAGCTCTATGTCATTGGCCAGTTCTGGGCCACATGACCATCACCACTAAAATGATGTCTTGCTGGTAAAGAAGAAAGGGGAAAGGATATCAGGCAGGTGACTAGCAATCCCTCCTGGTCATGATATGGTTCCAACCTTTGGCTAAACTGGGATTATCTTAACTGTTTTAGATTAATGAGAATTATCTTCCTGGAATTGGGGATAAGGTAATTTCTCCTGAACCTGAGGATTACATATATAAAATTAGAAGACATAGAGGAGGGGGCAGTTGTTTCTACAGTGAAAGGGACAAAAAGCAGGGAAACAAATAATATAATACCAAGCAATTCTTAGTGTTGTGGAAAGGAGAGCAGCAGAAAGAAGAATTAGTGAGTGTAAAGTGATAAGAGATGAGTGCTTTTCTTGCTAGTTTGGTCAAGAAGTCTTTGAGGAAACCAAGCATTGAGTTCTTACTTTCAGATATACTATTCTTCAGTCTAAAGTGTCCATTTGATTATTTTGATTTTCTGTCAATAACTTCCTTTAAAATTTTTTTTCCTTGCCTTTATTTTGGATTTATTTCTGGTACATATTAAACATGGTGATCACAAAGTCTTCATTAGCTTACTTCTATTGGGACACCAGTCCTATGTTTTCTGTTTATTTTTTTAATCTTGGTGTTTTGATTATATAATGTTGTCCCCTTGTGTGCCTATTCATTTTACTTCAAGTGCTGGATATTGTAAATAAAAAGCTGTGGAAACTCCAGATGAGGTGATCTTCTCCAAGAGAGGGTTCACTCTTTTGTTTGGCAGACAGTGAGGGAGGGTTCCCATTTCTGGCAGGGACTAGTTGAGTCAAGGCTGGGTTATAGTTTTTTTAAGACTCCTCTGCTTCAAGCCTCTAGAGTCAAAGGGTGTGACTATCAGAGCTTTCAACGTAAAGACTGCTGGATTTTTGTTTGCTTAGCACTGAGAGATTTCTGCTTTTCAAATATTTTTGCTTATTTTTTTAACCACTTGCTTTGAGCAGCTCAGAGAGTTGGGAACAGTTTCTAGGATCAAATCAACATATGTTCAAAGCCGCTCATGCCCTGATTTCCTCAGTCTAGTCCTATAGGACTGTTGCTCTCCACCGGCTTCATTGCCCTGTGCCAGTGGCTACTTGGAAGGCCAAATCCAGATTCACAGCCTCTAGTCTGTGTATGGAGTTAACAGTGGTTCCAGAAAAAAAGAGGTTGCAGATGGTTTCCCCTCTCCAGAGTTGTAATCTGTCTAGTCTTTTGGCCTCCACAGCACTCTGATATTTAAAGAACATGTTTTTGATGTTTTCATCCACTTTTTTCAGTTGTTCTTAGAAGGAGTTCTGCCATCATTATTTATTTATTTAATTTTTTTGAGACTAGGTCTAACTATATTGCCTGGGGTAGTCCCGGCAACTCAAGTGATCCCCAGCCTCAGCCTCCCAGGTAGCTGGGATTACAGGCACCCGCCACTGTGCCCATGGGCTGCTTTTTTGAGACCAGGTCTCACTATGTTGCCCAGGGTAGTCTGGAGCCCGTGAACTCAAGTGATCCCTGGCCTCTTGCCTCCCAGTGCTTGGATTAAAGGCGTGCACCACCATACCTGGCTCTGCTATTTTTATTTTTTAAGCTGCTTACTCTTTTCTATTTGGAAACAGACTACAGCAGAATGGAAGTAGGGTGACCAACCAATTAGTAGACTAAGACAGGAATAATCTAGGTGACAGATGTTGGCAACTTGGGGGGTAGAGGGAGAGAACAAGCTAGATCTCTCTATGTCACGTAAATAGAAAGGAAGCTAGGAGCAGGGATGTACAAAAAACAGGAAGGCAGTTTTGGTTAAAAATGGATTTATGTGTACATATGCAAAATGGGGTAAGATATAAAAATACAAATACAAATTTATATTTATAAAATATAAATATTTATATATATTTATTTATTGTATTTATTATATTATATATATTTATACAAATATTTCTATTTATTATATTATATATTTATCTATATTATATAAAATTATATTTATATTTATATTTTATATAATTTTAAAATATATTTTTATACAATTTATATATAAATATAAAAATATTTTTTATTTTGGTGTGTTTTCCTGTTTTTTCCAGACATAACTTCTCTTGAGAATCCCCAGCATCTTTTCTACTAAGGGGACATTTGAATCTGTTTCAGAGGGAATGCCATGTGGAGATACAGTGTCACTTTTTGCCATTCAGAATAGAATTATGCAAGGGGACAAGAGCCTTGCAAGGCAGAATTCACTAAATGCTTTTATGCCACCCCTTATACTGAAGAGCAAACTTGCAGAATCTGGTCTCACAGAATTTTTCAAGGATACAGAGTAGGAACTTCTATGCTCTAAGGCATAGCTGGAATGAGTAAGAATAAAGACATAATCAGGAGCCATAAAAGAAAAACTTGGTGCACTTTTGATCTTGGGGGATTGAGGAAGAAGAACAAAGAATCAGGAGGCAAAAGGATCAGGTGAGTGTCTCAATGGCCCTTCTTTGGACTCTAGCTTGCAGGGGGAGGTGTGAGCAGAAGGCCTGCTGAGGACAAGGTGGGGAACCACCCCTCCCTCGGCTTCCTAGTGAACACTCCAAAAGTGGCCGCCTCTGGGTCTGAGCCTACCCTGACGTTTCTACAGCCAGGACAATGGCCACCTTTGTGTGACTGGGCAGAAGGAGGTATCTTAATGTGATTGGGCTGTCACAGCAAAATACCACAGACTGGGTGACTTAGAAACAGAATTAATTGTTTCAAGATTGAAACAAGCAATAAAGAAGACTTTCTGACTTAAACCTTAACACGTACAGGCCTGCTTCTCTCTCTGAAGCAGGCTACTAGCAGTTTACATTAGCAATTGCCTTTAACTGAAACTAGACACACCTACGCCTGCTTCTCTCCCTAGGAAGCAGGCTACAAACAGTTAATTAGCATTCTCACTGTTCACCTTTACCATTGATAGGCAAAGGCCAGCCAGCTGCTTCTCAGCTCCCAACTCCAAAACCTGCAGAAGAAAAACTTAGAAGCACAGTTTAAACTTTACACTAGTTTGCCTCAGTTTACCTTCTTTTAAACTCGTGGGTTCTTCCACCATCCCCAGCCTTCTCAACCAAAATACCAAACCAATGCAAGACTATCAGTGCAGACTAATTTATTTCTAAAAAAATGATTTCCTAGTTATCCTAATAACTACACAAGAAACATGTAAGGAAAACTCCGATTACTTTAACATTGTCCAAAACCTTTCTCAGCATTGTCCAAAGTCCTTTCCCAGATTGCCCAAAAATCCTCAGTCTCTCAGTCCTGATCATCTCACCAAAATTAGCCAGTCAGAGCTCATCTCCAGATGCTTGAAGACATGTTCCTTTGGCTGCTCCTTTGGCGTGCTCCTCCTTGTCTTCCACGCTGTCTTGTCCTTGTCTTCAGGTAGCAGGAACTCCATGGTGCCGGACCAGCAAAGTTCACTTTCTTTTCAGGCCTGTCTTTTGCACAGCCTCTTCCACACACAAGTCAAACTCAGCAAATCAAACTCCAACACAGAGTTCAAATCTGAGAGAGAATGTGAGAGAGAGAGAGAGACAGAGAGACACAGAGACAGACAGACAGACAGCGAGACAGAGAGAGACAGAGAGAGAGACAGAGAGAGAGAGAGAGAGAGAGAGAGAGCAGGACTACCTGAGGCCCTACTTAACCTTACTTACTTCCTCCCTCCATCATAGCTACCATAGCTTGGTCCCAGTTTGGCATTGGCTGGGCATGCACAGACAGGTCACAGTACCATACAGTACCGGAGTGAGGTCCCATTACATTTATGGGTTCTGAATTTTCTCCCTCTAGGATATTATGAGATAATCATAAATCAGAATCTGATTCCTTGTCTATCGTGGCATATCATGGTCAGTGTGACAGATGAATTGTTAGAGCAGGACTTGCCAGTTTGCCATTTAGTTCACCTCTTCAAACCTGTGAACTTGGGGTCATGCATCCTACTGGTGATTGCTTTTACTTAGAGGCTGTCTCAACTCCACTTACAGTCACACTGGGGGTTAGGTTTCCATTTGTGAGCTTCAGGGGCACACTTCGGTTCACAGCAGAAGGCCCTGGAAGTTGATTTCCCTGCGATCTGGATGGTGGACAAGGGAGCTAGCAGTTGGCTGAAGAACTTGTGATAAGTGATCCTAGTACCAGAGTGAGGTCCGGACTTGCCCAATTTCTACAACCCAACATGTGCTGTGATGAGCTGTAAATGTTTGCTGAAAGAATCATTTGATCTGGTCTCCCGCTTTTGTGTTCTCCAGCCTTGAGGAGTCGCCCTCTCCTTAAACAACCACCGAAGATGGAAGATCGGCATCCAGCTCCCCAGGAATCCATCTGAGTTCCTAGACAATGCTGATTTATCCAGGCAGACCTCTCCTGAGACCATTCGGGATGTTTTTTTCTGAATCACTCCATTGCCTTGGGGCTGATTATGATCTGTGGCCACTTCTTTGCCTCTTCTTCTAGTTGCAGTTCTTTTCCTAAGCCTTTGTGTTTAAACAGCTTGGGTTGGCTCCAGGCACAAACTCCAGACCCTGACCTGGTTGTGTTTCTGCTTCCGAAGCACGTGGAGCCATGACTGAGATGCCATCGAGATATCTTCTGGCTCATGCAGGTGAACCTGCTTCCCTATGTTTACAATGTGACAATTTTCTGGACTGTGATAATCTTTCATCTTCCCTAGTGATCTACTAGAGGATCTCATAACCAAGGTGGGTGCTTAGAATGAGTTCCACGGGCTTCTGAGAGGTGTTGGTTTAGATGAGACGGGAGATGGGAGATGGGAGATGAGAGGGAAGAACAGAGGTTAGGAAATGAGATGGGATGGAAAGAGGAAACAACCCCTCTTAGCCTTAACTATATCCACCTCACCTAGGTTTCTTTTTTTTGAGTCTAGGTCTCACTATTTTTACCCGTGGAACCACAGCTCATGTTTCCCGGGTACCACGGACTCAAGCAATCCCCAGCCTCAGCTTCCCAGGTAGCTGGGATTACAGGCGCACACCACCATGCCCAGCTATTTTTTTGGGACTAGGGCAGAACTCGAACCGTGATCCCTGGCCCCGGCTGGGGTTTCCTAGGCTGCCACCTACAGGCATGTGCCACCATGCCTGGCCTTCCTAGAAGGTTTCTTAAGACACACATTGCCAAGCTCCATTTGGTTTGAGTAGGTTTGGGATGGGGACCAAGATTTCTCATTTCAAACAAATTCCCAGTGAGGTGATGCAGCTCGTCAGGGACCACACTTTGACAGCACTAACTTCACCCCACACCAGCTTGGGGATAGTGCACCCCATTTGGATACACAGTATTTTGCTCCTCTCCGTGGGTAGGCAGATCAGCTTCTTCCAAAATATCCTCGCAGTCAACAGCCAAGTCCATCTGTTCTTCCTACAGTAGCAAGATGTCCAACAAATCCCCAAGGAAACTAATAAGCAACTTGGATCCAGCACTTTATTGTCTGTCAGAAGAAAGGCATCCAGGCTCAGTAATGAGCTTTTGGTTACTCTGCCGGGCTCTGTGGGCAGAATAAAATGCCCTTTAAGGGTTTCACTTGATGGGATTGCACCAGAAAGCCTGGCCAAGTCACAGTTCCCCGAATAGTACCTACTTTACACCCTGCTAATTTGGGGGAGCAGACAACTGTTTCTACTCTCAGAAACCTGTATCTCGCCATCTCAGTAGTATGAGAACATGAGAGGCTGTGTGGCCCACACTGAGCCAAGGCCTTGGGTGTCCTGATCCCTATTCCCATTCACCCAACCCATGAGCATGGAGCACTTAGCAGCCATTTCCCCCCTGAACCAACTGCAAGTGTGTGTGTTTGGAGTCTTTGATGAAATGTATCCAGGATCTGTTTCCAAGCCAGGTCTCTCACACAGCTCCAGACTGGGAGCATAGCAAGACCTCCAGAAATGTCAGCCTAGATTATTATGGGTGTGATTAAGAAAAGAGCATCCCAATCACTGGCTGGTGTAGAACTCTCTGGCTTCATTCAACTCATAACCTCCTTCTGGGAGGAAATTAGCATTCTTGATAAATGCTTAAGCAATTTTCTGATATACTTTAACAAGATTAAAACCTCTTTGGGGAAATCAGCTACCTAAACACTCAACTGATTATCAGACATTCTTTGTCTTGTATTCAGTTTAACAGTGATTATTCAACCATTCTCTTTTCCTGTGAAATCCTTTACAAGAGAGAACAGGGGCTTGGCTTTGTGGAAAGATTGAAATAAAAGCTTGACACTTTTAACTATTTTAGCTGGAAAAATTTAAAATAGTCATGATGGTGCTCCATTAGAACATTTATTCAATTCTTGCAGTTGACCACATTGTACTAAAGGTTTTGCATAGCTCAACTCACTGATTCTTTATAACGATTTGTATTATAGCAGCTCTTAAACAGGGTTGAGATAATGAAATGACTTGCCCAAGATCATACTGCCAGTAAGTGGCAGAGCTGGGTTTTGAATCCAGGCCTTTCTGACTCCAGAGCTTGAGTTAGCAACAACTCCATGATTCTGCCTCCAACAACTTCACGATTACAACTGAAGATGGACAGTTGACTACTCTCTGGGAGAGGGAGACAGATAGGAGCTGCAAACCAGGAGAGGACCCTCTTAGGTAGGGGATCAGAAAGGAGCCCTCAGGAAGATATGGCCTATCCTGGAAAAGGAGGCAGGGAGGAAAATTGGAGACAGAGAAGGGCAACCAGAAACAGTGACATGGACAGAGGCAGAGGCGAGGCCCTGACATGTTTGGAGGAGATGGGCAGTTTGGGGGAGTCTTTGGGCAGTTGCAGAAAGCTCAAGTCCCCAGGGCTTTCAATGGTAAGAATCTCGTCATCTCGTCGTGGGGAATCTACATGGTCCTGCTTGGATTTTTATGTCTCTGTATTCAGAGAGCCCATTCTGGTTCTAGCTGTACAGCGTGGGGTAAGTTGTTCCACCTCTCTGAGGGGCATCTGAAAATTGGGGGCTAACAAAAACATCTCTGTCACAGGAAGGTCAAATGAGATAAATTATAAAAAATACTTAATGTACATAAAGCCCCATAAAATGGTGAGGTATCACTGTTTTAATATGCAACTGGCTTCTTGTTGATATTTCCTCTTTATTTTCTAGGTAGGGCTATGAAATTTGTATTTTTTACTTTTTATTTTTAAGAGACTAGGTCTTGCTATGCTGCCCAGGGTTGTCTCAAACCCATGGACTCAAGTAATCCCCAGCCTCAGCCTCCCAGGTAACTGGGACTACAAGTGCACACCACCACACCTGGCTTGAAATTTTTTTAAAAAACTTCTTATTTTAGTACAATTTCCTAATTGTACTATGTTGCAAAAACATAGTACGAAGAATTCTTGTATACTCTTCAGCAAGACTTCCTTCTGTGCTGTTTGCAAGTCAGATGCATCCTAATGGTCCTGTACCCCTAAGTACTTGAGTGTGTATCCCTTAAAGCAAGGGCATTTTCTTACATTTTCACAGGGAACTATTGAGAATTATGACACCGATGCTGATGCAGCTCTGCTATTAGCAGGCTCTATTCAGATACTGACATTTATCCTGTCATAGCCTATGGAAACAAAAGAAAATCTCAGATCACATGTTGCATTTCCTTGTCCTGTCTCTTTGGTTCCCTTGAATTGGTAACAGTTTCCCAGTTGTTCTGCATCTCTCCTGACCTTGACATTTTTGAATAATACAGCTAGTTACTAGTGTGGGTTTGTGTGATATTTCCTAATGAACCGATTCAGGTTCAATGTTTTGGGCAGGACTGAAAGTCAGCACATCACATCATTGTGAACAGTTTTATTCACAAACAAGAACCCTCTGAGGGACTCAATGAACTTGTGGGGATGGCCCTCCTACCTTCCATGCCCCAGTGTGCCTGGTTGGCCTCCATCCTTAGGTGACTTACATTTCTTCCAGTTACAGCATTCCAAGTCATGGCCAGTAGATGGCGCTACAGCCTGTATTTCCAATGCTGCTTTCACATTTCTGAAAACATTCGTAAATTCAAACTAACATCTACTGGGAGAATTTGGTTGTTTTAGCTGACTGGCACCTGATCACCCTTCCTGTCCCTTCAGAGTGACTTCTGGGGATGTCCTAGGACCTCAAAGAGGTTCGAACTATGTTGGTGCTTTTTAAGCCAAAAATGATTCCCTTTAAGACCAGAGAGTCCTCTCAAGGTTTTTGGAGAGCTACTTGGGAGCTGTTAAAAGTATTTTAATACTACTCCTACCTAGCATATATTGGGAGCATACTGTGTGTCAGACACTGTTACAGGATGTGACAGCCTAAAGTCACACACACACACACACACACACACACACACACACACACACACACACACACATCACTGTTAACATCTACTTCCATCTTGGCTGGAACTTGTGCTTGAGTTGGAGGAGCAGGTGAGGAGGGTGAACACTTAGCAATGCTACCACCATTTTGTGACCTGATCATCTTGCGACTCTAAGTTTTATTGATGATGACGATAAATTCTTTTTACTTAACTGATAACTAAAACCCAAAGCTGCTGAATGCAGAATATTTCAGACCTACTGAAAATAAGGATTTTATTGCTAACCCAAATGAACTGTAGAGAGTTTTTTTGTTTGTTTGTTTTGAGACTAGGTATCGCTATGTTGCCCGGGTTAGTCCCAATCCCGCAGGCTCAAGCGATCCCTAGCCTCAGCCTCCCAGGGCTTGGATTATAGGTGCACGCCACCGCACCTGGCTCTGAACTGTAGAGTCTTTAGTCTTTACCACATGAACTTTCTTAGGTTACAGGTTAGTAGTGATTATAAGAATAGTGTTTCTGGGCACTTATTTAACTAATATTTTGTACACTTCTAATTGAAACTGACATTCAAAAATACAAATCATATATTGTAGAGCTCAAAGAAATGTTCTTATATATAAATACATAACCACACAGACCAACAAACTTAACATTACTTGACTCTGGCTATCCCATGGTCTCTACCCCGTTCTCCTTTCCAGTTATCACTTCTGCAAGGGAAAAACCTCTCTGATTTCTAGTCACTTAGATTAGTTCTGTCCTGAAGTTATACAAATGCCATCATGCAATCTTTTATGTATAGCTTTTCCCCTTCGACATTGTGATATTGACATTTATCTGTATGTGTGTGTGTGTGTGTGTGTGTGTGTGTGTGTGTTTGAGACTAGGTCTCGCTATTTTTGCCCATGGAACCACAGGCTCCCGTTGCCCGGGGTACCACAGACTCAAGCAATCCCCAGCCTCAGCTTCCCAAGTAGCTGGGATTACAGGCGTGCACCACCACGCCCAGCTGTTTTTTTGGAACTAGGTCTCGCTATGTTGTCCTAAGCGGGACTCGAACCGCAATCCCTAGCCCCGGCCGCTTCATAGGCTGAAGCTTACAGGCACGAGCCAAGGTGTCTGGCTCTATCTGTGTTGTTGCAGTTAGCAAATTAAGCCAAAGTCAGACCCTGAGAAGCAGCTGGAAGGAAAAAGTATATGAAATGGACAGGCTTTGTTTGCCACCAGTGCATGGAAGGAAATAACCTAACTAGAGGAGACTTTGGGTCCAGATGCCCATGGCGAAGTCGAGAGCTGATAGCCTTTCATATTCATAAGGAAGCCTGTCTGCCCATAACACCAATATCTTGAGGTCCAGAAGGATATTTCCTAGACATCAATTCTCATGTGGA
>PVHY01012089.1:18686-45786 GCA_004024945.1 Uropsilus gracilis
ACCCGAGAACACAAGTGATTCCAAGCCTCTTGCCTTCCAGCGCTTGAACTACAGGCGCACACCACCACACCCAGTTAGAACCTACTTTTTAAACAGGAAAATGTAAGAATGGACCAGAGCTGCTATCATTTTATCATCACAATGGAAGTGCCTGTGAAGCTGAAGCCCTCCTAAGGTAGGAGCCAAGGAAAAGAAACAACACTGAACCTTCATCTGAGCCTCTCAGTCTGATGGAACCTCAAATCAGGCACTCCCAGAATTTGTAGTTACCTGAGCTGTAAAATTCCCTTTTATTGCTGCAGCTAACTTAACAAGTTTTCTGTGACTTCATTTGGGGAACTAACGTCATTACCCAGCGAAAGAAAGCAGCAGAAATAGCAAAGACTTGGATTTCAAGAAGACTGGGATCTGGTCCTATCTGTTTGGCAGTTTGCAGTTCACTCATCATCTCTAGGTCTTACCTGCAAAATGAAGAGGTCATACACATTCCATGACTAAAATTCTGTGAATTGTACCACAGTATCCAACTTTTTATGGGAGTGCCCATGAATGGAAGCAGCTGGAAGGAGGGTCTCATGAGTGTCTTAGGTATTCTGGTGACTATCTTCCCTGTAGCCTTTCCTGGATGACCTGCTCATCATTCATTCCATGTGATCCCAGTGAGGCTGCCAGAGCAGGCCTACTTCCTTCCTTTCCTCCAGAGGGGATAGTTGTGTGATCTAAGCTTGATCATCTGGCTTAGATCTTGATGTCTTGATGGAAGACATGCAATGATAGAAAATGGAGGGCCTGTCCATGATTGTTGATAAACTCTGCTTTTGCCATCCTGGGAACCACCATGGATCTTATTTTCCTCACACTTGGATGAACAACTCTTCTTTCCACTGATCCTCTGTTTTAAATCATCTCCCAAGGTTGGTTTTGTGATTTATACCCATCAAGACCAACAGGTACACTTGCAAGCGTCTAGGATACGCACAGTCTCTTTACATGAGTGTCATGTGTCACATAATTAAACAATTAAATAATTTCAAGTCAATTGTTGACAGAGGATGTCAAAATTTTAGTTGCTGGCTGAAAAAGCACCATCATGTGGTAATTGACCACATAAAATTCATCTCTGCTCACCAGCTTTTCTGGTTTGTGATCCTTGATGACCTTTGAATTTGAGAAGAATTTCTGTTGCTTTATATTCAGTGTGTATAGTTTGATTTAATTATTTTAAATAATACTATTTCCAATATGTACAATCACACATATATAAATAAAATTTCCCACTTTGGGCAGGGTGTTGAATAAATGCTCAGCAAATCTTGCTGAATAAAACAGCACAATTGGTGGATCAGGTCAGGGGTTGGCTAACTAGGATCTTCAGGGCAAATCTGACCTTTGTAAATAAAGTTATATTGGAATACAATGGTGCACATTTATTTTCTTATTGTCTACACCTGTTTTTGTTGCACAGTAACAAAGTTGAACAGGTGCAACAGAGGCCATATGGCCTGCACAATCTCAATACTTACTCTCTGGCATCTTGTAAAAAGTGTTTGCCAACCCGTCAGCTAGGGGACTGCGCCAGCTTTGCAAATTAATGTTCTTTCCCAGGTAGATCAGACATCCTAAGTCCTGTCCTCTGTACATAAAAAGATGAGCCCAACTAGATATGAACCAACCCTTCAAGTCATATTCCATATACTTAGGGTGCTATTTTATGCATTCTTCTGTTATGTCTGTAATATTTCAAAGTAAACAGCATGCATGCTAGGGACATCTCGGGGTGAAATGAAAGAGAAGCAAGGTTAAAGGAGGTAAGCCTTGTTGCGACAGATTGCATTAGTTGTGCAAAGCACCTGCAGTTACCCTCTGCCAGCGCTTCCTATAAGACTTCTCTTGCAGGAAGGTTGACATGATGTTGACATCAAGTCCAGCCATGAGACTTCTTCTGGCCAATGAAATAGGAGTGGAAGAGGCTTTTGCAGCTCCTAAAATGAAGATTTAAGAGCAGTAGGGTGGTTCAGCCAACTCTTTTTCCCCTTGGGTAGTGACCCAGGAGTGGGGTAAATGAGCTGGTCAGGCTTTTTGCTCCATTAGCCTCTATGACCAGCACCTGTGGTATTGTGCCCTGCCCATGTACATGCCCGGCCCAGTGGGTGTGCGCATGCGTGAGTGGGCACACCTGGGTCTAGAAGGCGGCAATAAAAGGGAGGCATCATCCTGAGAAGAGAATGGAAAAGAGAGCATGAGAGAATGTCAGAGAGGTCAGAGGAAGAGCATGGCAAGCCTAGTCCTTCTGGCCCTGCCTGTCCTGCATGGCTCTCCTCCCCTCCTCTGCTCTACCTGCTGTTTGGACTACATGGTAACTGGCATTCCTGCAGCCTGGATCCACAGTGAAGAAGCTGGTGCAGAGTTCTGCTGACACCTGTGTGAGTGAGTAGTCCCCTCTGTGGTAGCGAGTTGCTAGGACCTTGAAACTGTTTGCTTTCTAGCACAACCTGGTGAAAACTGATTCATACGTATGAAGAACATTTTATCTCATGGTTGCCAGTTAACGCACATAGAAGGTTCTTCGGGGGCATTACCAACTGCCATAAACAATACATTGAGGAGGAGATAAATAATGCACAGCCTTCAGCTTCTCCCTTTGTAAGTAATTTCTGGGGTAGGGCACATTCTGGCCAGCGCTCATGTCAAAAATAGATGTGATGGATGCCCAAGTATCAGGCAGATTTAAGCCCTTTGTTATGGGAACAAAAGATTTAATGAGTGAATGTTTCAGAAAAGACTATGAAAAGATAAGAATTATAGTTAAAGAAATAATGAATGAATTCCCAATGAAAGGAAAAAATGCTAACAATAATTGCTAGATATTAGAAATTGGTGCCCATCAATGTGTTGCAAGACCCAGGGAAGGAATTCCAGGGACGGAATAAACAATACTAAAGAGAAAGAGGAAGGCAAAACATCAAAGGAAAACCAAAAAGAGAGAGAGAGAGAGAGAGAGACAGAGCTAGAGACAGAGAGACAGAGACAGAGAATATGTGCCTGCATACAACTCAATGGAATCCTGATGTTGTTTATGAAAATAAAAGATGTTCAATCTCAAGAGACTGGTTGCTTTTCACCCAGAGGTTGTGTCAAGCTGCCCAGGTGAGATGCAATTGGGTGCATATCTTTCCTCGAGACTGTTGATTTGAAGCCACTGCGTGTGTCTCCGCTGCCTCTGAACATGCCTTGTCTGTCCTCATTGGTGGGCACATGGGTTTGCCACTGAACTCCAGCTGCAGAGTAACCTTTGCAAGTCTCCAGGGATCCACAGAGTTAATAGCTTTTATTTCGAGTCAGACTCTTCAACGTGTAGTCTCTTAATTTAGTGAGGATCCAGCTACTGGTTTTCATAGAATGTGACAATAGACAGAAGCAATTGGTATTGATGGGTACAAGGAGGAAAAGATGGCACAGTGAAAGCCCCCGATGACCCTCTACATGCATCTCAGGTATAGCAGTGACAGCAGCAGTGACAAAATGACAGTGCAAGTAACAGAAGAACATGCCATCTATAATGAATTTGGAAATTTTGAGCAAATCGGCAAGAGTGGTTTCCAGGCACACAGAGATGTCTGCAACCCATTTAAGGGAGATTTTGAGAGTCCCTGCTGAGTCCCTGCTTCTTGCCTGGATATTAAATAGGGGGAGTTTCCATAAAAGCTAGTGAGAGGATCTGGAAGGATCTGGCCAATACCTTTGCTTAAGAGGGCAAGATGAACTCAAAGAGTGTTTGGGAAAGTCTAGCCTTGAGGTTGTTGTTAAGGCCCAGGATGGTGTGGACCTGGGTGGAGGACCCAGTCACCTCCCATCCTTATTTCCGCTGAGCTGGGCTCCTAACCCAAACCAGCAACCTGAGTGCAAGGTGAGAGGAGAGGTGGGAATAGCACTCTGACATCATCTTTGCATAGTGTCAGCTGATGGGCAATAAATAAACTGACCACTGGGAAGAGGGCAGCCCAAAGCATTGCCAAGGTCACAAAGGTTGATGTATGAGATATTGCCTTGTACATCCCACAAACAGAGACTATACAGTCTATGAAACACCCATGAGAGCATTTGCAAAAGTGGACCATGGTCAGAATAGAAATATTGGCGCCTTTCCACAAAATAGAGTAGAGACCTCTGACCGAGCAATGAAACCAGAAATTAAATCAGAAGTAGAAATGAGACAAAAACACAACTCCCCGGAAAATTTGAACACATCTTCAAATTCATATGTTGAAGCCCTGACTTCCAGTGTGAGGGGATTGGGAGGTGGGCTCCAGGGGTGTTTGAGGGGGTGGTGGTGGCTGGGTTTTGGTGAGGTCAGGAGGGCATAAACCTCACAGTGGGGTTAAGGACCCTATGGGGAAGGACACCAAAGGGATCATACTCTCTCTCTGTTGTGTTAAGACACAGCAAGATGATGGCCATGTGAGGGGGGAACTGGGCCCCAACCAGAAACCAATTGATTGACATCCCAATCTTGGGCTTTTGTCACTGGAGCCACCCAGTCTATGTCATTTTGGTATTGTAACCTGAGCTGACTAAGACAAATATCAGAACTGACAAAGCAGGAAAAAAAAAAAAAAGAAATGCACAGATTAATTTTATCTATGAATATTGAAGTAGAACTTCTCTAAGAATGATTAATAAATGGAATCTAAAATATACATACTATAGTCAAAGAATTACAACTGATAGACCAATGAGGGGAGGCTAACACACAAAAATCAGTTATGTAAGTCATATTTCTATATGTGAACAGTGAGCAACTAAAAATTAAAAACAAAATGCCATTTATAGTAGCTCTGAAAGATGTAAGGCTTAAGGACAAATTTAACAAAACATGTACATGATCTATATGATGTCAACTATAAAGTGTTTCTATACATATAAAGGCAAAGAAACTTGAACACTTAATATACTTGAAAATGAAGAGGAAATATAATAACTGATTTAATTATTATGTAGCTACTATGGTCAAGTCAGTGGTGTCAGTATAGGGATGAACTCTTAAATCAAGGGAACAAAATGGAGGCCAGAAATAGTCCTATGTAAGCATGACCAATAGATTCTTGACGAAAGTGCAAAAGGATAGAGAAAGGATTTCCTTTCAACAAACTGTGCTGACATAGTTGAGTTTACAAAATAGAAAGTCAAAAATCACAAAACTTTTGTAAGAAAACAGACAATCTTCATGACCTAGGGTTTGACAAAGAGTCCTTAAACATTACACCAAAAGCACAAGTCATAAAAGAAAAATAAGTTATATACTGGAATTCATCAAAATTAGAAACTTTTGAACTGTGGAAGACTGTCAAGAAAATGAAAAGACAAGTCACAATCTGGGAGAAAATATGTGTGACTCACATATCCAAGAAAAGTCTTATATCTGCAATATGCAAAGAACTCTCTAAACTCAACAGTAAGGTAACAATCCAATTAGAAAACATGTAAAAGACTTGAACAGGGACTTCATCAAAGAAGATAAATAAAGATGCCAAGAAACTCATGAAAAAGATGTTCTTTAAATTTAATAATAAAAAAGAAAAAGGTGTTCAACATTAGCTGTTAGAAATATGCAAATTAAAGACATTTTAGATGCCATTACACACCTATTGGAATGGCTAACATTAAAAAGTTCTTATCAGTATCATTACTTGATAATATCAAGTGCTGGTGGGTAGGGTGAGTACATCTTTTTGTATAGTCCTGACTCTTAGAACTATGAGAATGTTTCAAATACCCAATTAACAAAAAACAAACAAAAAAACAAAAAAAACCAAACCCAATCGAGACAGGTGGGGAAAATCCAGAATGGTAGACAAAATGGGCCTGGGTGTCATAATAAGATCACCTGACTGAACATTATGGGGAATTAAAGAACTAGCTGAAATAACTCTGGAAAATAGTACTTTTGACTGGATGTTTTAAGAGTACAGACCAAAGAACCACAAACAAATATTATATTCTAGTAAATATTTGTATACTAGGATTATATCCAAAATAAATGTATTGTGAATAGTGAAAACAAGGTTTATCGTGATTAGAAAAAGAAACTGGAAATAAGAGCTAGAACGAAACCAGCTGTTGCTGGATTAACACATGAGGTTAATTTCAGGCCTTGGCACCAACCTAGACTGTACAGTGCTAGTGTAAGGATGCCCTCAGAAAACAATGGGGCCTTCATGAGAAGACACAGGAGCTCCCCTGAGGTGGTTCTTGATATCTTAAAACTGGAACCACTTGAGAAACAAAATGAAGATTAGGTTATAACCCAGTTCTATTTTTTCCCACAACCATTGTCATCTCTAAACTTACCTTATAGTTAACTTATGTTTGTTTCTTACATCTTGCTGCTTGGAATATAAACTTCAGAAGTGGAAATTTGGAGGGTTTTTTTGATATCTATGTACCTCAAGCACCATAACAGCACCTGGCATATAATGCAGACTCAATAAATATTTTGAGAATGAGTGAATTTTCATTCCATCCTCCACTGACATGTAGTTTGGGGAAACTGAAAGTTCTAATGGAAACAAACAGAATTTTTCCAAATAATTGAACACCAAATTCAGCACCCAACACCATCTGATTCTGCCTCAGTGCATCTGAGATTCCCATGAGCAGGCAGAAATGGTCCTGAGGGAGTAGAACCATCTGGAACATTCTTCCATGGAAAAGAACATAGTGACCTGGGAACCCATGTACTCAGGGAACACTTTGAAAGAGTTTCCTCTCA
The DNA here is from genome assembly GCA_004024945.1 of Uropsilus gracilis. Classification (NCBI taxonomy): domain Eukaryota; kingdom Metazoa; phylum Chordata; class Mammalia; order Eulipotyphla; family Talpidae; genus Uropsilus; species Uropsilus gracilis. Next base: position 25,456 of record PVHY01012089.1, read on the forward strand.
AGAGGATACTTGGGACAGCTGAGGTTACTTTGCAGTGAGATGATTTTTGCATGGCTAATTTAAAGTATTTTAGCATCTTTGTTTTAGATGAAAATCTCTTACTTGTGAAGTTAATATCAGTTGCCCATTATATGGATAAAGTAAAGGAAGCACATTGAAAGGAAGGTTATTAATTTTCTTTTCTTTTCTTTTTTTTTTTTTTTTTTGAGACTAGGTCTCGCTATTTTTGTCTGTGGAACCACAGGCTCTTGTTGCTTGGGGTACCACAGACTAAAGCAACCCCCAGCCTCAGCTTCCCAGGTAGCTGGGATTACAGGCGCGTGCCACCACGCCCAGCTATTTTTTTGGAACTAGGTCTCACTACGGACCTCAGATGGGACTCGAACTGCAATCCCTGGTCCCGGTCGCTTCATAGGCTGAAGCTTACAGGCATGATTACCGTGCCCGGCCTAGGTTATTAATTTTCAAAGGTTGTCACTAAAAAGGTAGTACAGACTAGGTGGCTTAAAAAAACAGAACTTTATCGTCTCCTACTTCTGGAGACTGGACTCTACAATCAAGACATCGACAGGTCCATGATCCCTCTGACTCTGGGTGGAATCTTTCTTTGCCTCTTCCTGGAAGCTGATAGCCTCAAAACGTTCCTTTGCTGGTAACATCATCAGGTGCATCATATGACTGACTTTAGATCATTTTGCCTCTGTGTGTCTGTTTCTATGTCCACATTTCCCTTTTGTAGGATACCAGTCAACTTGGATAAGACACACTCATTTTATTTTGATGATTTCCATCAAGATCCTTTTCTAAATAAGGTTGCATTCTGAGGTACTGGGAGTCAGAATTCGGCATTCTTTTTTTTTTTTTTTTGAGGGAAACAGTGAAACAGCCTTTGCAAATCCTGGGAAGTTAGAGTTAAAAGGGACTTTTTCCTGTTCAAAGCCACCCCCCATCTATACTCCCTTTCTGCATGCTCCAGGAAGTTGTCAAGGAATTCACCAAAATATTGTCTATGGTAAAAATCATCTTGACTTAGGAGGCCCCTGTAGGCTACATGAGTTGTCAGCCTTTTTGCCTTTCTGCCATTAGTCTCTATGACCAGCATCTGTGGCATTATGCTCACCCCAAGGTTGTATATACCTGGCCAGTGGGTGTGCGCATGTGTGAGTGGCCTCACCTGGGCCTAGGAAGAGAGGATGAAAGGGTGATGTCACCCTGGAGTGGGAGCATGCGAAGGGAGAGAAGAGAGGGTGGTGAAGGAGAGAGGTGAGCACTAGAGAACGCCAGAAAGAAGAAGAGACTAGGAAAAGAATGTGAAGATTCCTGGGGGGGCTCACTTGTCTCCTGGCCCCCTAAGCCCTGGTCCTGGCCTGTCTGGTGTGTCTGTGTAACTGCTATAACGGGTCAAGAACCTACCCAGATTGGGATCCCTGCATTACAATTGGCATCACGAACAGGATGGTTACATGATAACCCTTCCCCCATCCCCAGTCCCCATGCTATGATCCTTGATCACCCTCTACAAGGTAGGAATGTGAGTCCTCTCTTGTTTCCTACTGCCCAGGGCTTCCTACTGCTATACTCTCCTCATATAGTATCTCATGGTTTCTCTACCTCCTGAGTTCCTTCTGGAGCCCCAGTAGACATCTGGAGGCATCAAAAGAGTAAGAACAGTATGAGACTTCCTCTAGGGTGCTCTGTGATCTGATTGCAGTGAAATAAAGTGAAATTCAAGGGTAACTGAGTATGTGCAGCACCCACAGAGGCAAAGATACGGAGATAATTAGCATCTGACTATGGAAGAATTATGTGGTAGAAGCCCAGGGCAGCCAATAACTGGGGAAGAGATTGGAATATTAGATTAAGTGACAAGAAATTTCAAATCAAATCACCAGGTACATATTAAGTGTCTGACTCAATACTGTAATGAGCCATGGAGGATATGGAGACATATCATATGTGTTTCTTACCCTCAAGGAAATTATAATCTACTTAGAGAGTAGATTATGCAGGGGAAGTTAGATAGCAAAATATTTAAACAGCAATTCACAATATGACATGATACATTATCAAATAAACTCTACAGCTAATGATACATCGTTAGAATTCTAAACCAGGGGAGAGTATCTGCTCACTCCTGGTGTAGGTAGCTGCACAATTCCTTGCTGGGGGAAAGGAAGAGTTAACTGAGCAGGGAAAATCAATGAAACTAAGAGTTGTTTTTAAAAGTGATGAACAAATTTGATAAAACTTTAGCTAGACTAAGAGAAAAGATTACCAAATAAAAACAGACTCAAAGCGGAGACATAGCTGATGACACAGAAATAAAAAGAATTATAAAAGACAACTATGAATAATTACATACCAACAAATTGGATAAGCTAGAAGAAATGGATGCATTCCTGGAAACATGCAACCTACCAAAATTGAATTTTGAAGAAATAGAAGATCTGAGCAGACCTTTACCTATAAAGAAGATTAACTCAATAATCAAAAATCTCTGAGCAAATAAAACCCAGGACCATATGGCCTTATTAGGAATTCTACCAAACATTTAAAGAACTAATATTAATTTTTCTTAAACTTGTTCAAAATATTGAAGAGGAGGGAACACTTTCAAATTCATTTTATAAGACTAGTGTTAGCCTGATGCCAAAGCCAGACAAAGATGGTAGAAGAAAACTACAGATCAGTATTTCTGATGATCACCAATACAAAAATCTTCAACAAGACTAGTAAGTCAAAATCAATAGCACAGTACAATATTATACACCAGAACTAAATGGGATTTATCTTTATGACTCAAAGATGGTTCAACATACACAAATTATACACCACACTAACATAATGAAGGATAAAAATAACATGACTATCTCAATAAATGCAGAAAAAACTGACAAAATCCAACAACCTTTTAATAAGAAATTCACTCACCAAATTAGGAATAGAAAGAAACGACCTCAACATAATAAAATCTATTTGTGAAAAGCCCAAGTTAACATTATACTTGATAGTGAAATATTGAAAGCTTTTCCTCTAAGGTTACGTATATGATGATGATGCCCACTAACACTACTTCTATTCCATATAGTACTGAAAGTCTTAACAATTGCAATTAGGCAAGAAGAGGAATGAAAGGTTTCTAAGCTGGATTAGAAGTAGTAAAAATTTGTTCACAAATGACATAACTTTATGCATAGAAAATGCTGAAGATTTCACAAAAATCTGTTAGAATAAATTCAGCAAAGCAACAGGATACAAAAATCAATACACAAAACTGACTGATCTTATGAAGCCTAAATGACAGTTGGGGGTGAAAGGAACTCTGCTCCATACAAACATTCAGGGACCCAGGCTGCTGAACTGTTGGACATTTCCTGCTATCTTCAATGTATTTATCTCAGCTCACCTTGGTGTTGAGATTCAACTAGTGAAGAAAGAGTGAGTCTAAGAGGGAGGGAAGGAAGGCAAATAAAGGAGGGAGGAACAAGAATCAGGTGGTATTTATGACCCTGCCTGGGGTGGCAAGGATCACTTCTGACACATCCCATTTTCCAAAACTCAATGACATGGCCATACACAGGGAAGGTTGGAAAATGTTACTGTGCCCAGAAAGAAAGAGAAACGACTTTGTGGGTTACTATCTTGTCAGATTTTTCCATACCTGCCTCTTTTACAGGAGAGGAAACTTAGACCCAGAGCGATCCAAGGTCACACAGTGAGTAGAAGGAAGTCAAGAGACACCATCTTGATATATACGCAGATGGAGGAGAAAAAAAAAAACAAATGTGCAAATACAATATCTGAAATTATAATCTTACCATTACAGAACGCAAGACTACTGTTATATAACTATTTTCGGATGGTAGTGATGAGAGCATCCTGTTCAGAACAGCCTCGCTTCTCCCTGGGATTTCTGCTGATAGGTCTGTACTTAGTGTCCCTTGAGCTCACTTGAGGTGGGAGGAAATCCTTCTCTAAGGGAAATAGAGAATCCAGTCCTGGATTCTTTAGTGGCCCCAGGTGGGAAATTGCTTCTCTCTGGCTCATAAAGCAGCCTTCTGCTGTGCTGTGTTTTACTACCAGTGTTCCTCTGCGGCTGGGAGAAGAGGCCCAGGTGGTTGTGCTGGGAAAGGAGGATTTATCGACCAGACTCCAGGGGAAATCCTCAGGACACCTTTACAGGTTCTTTTGTCACCTGAGCCAGGTATAACCCCAGAAACCAGTCCCCTTAAGAGGGACAGTGTGCCCGAAGTTAAGGGAGAGTCTGGACTGCAGACACACACCTGGAGATCATGGCAATGATTGATGGGCCTCAGTGTTTGGGTGACAGAAACCCCCTTTCTGGTTATACTAACCAGAGCAGGTTCTGCAGTGTGAAACTAGGGAACCTGGCCAATGTAGGGCTTGTGGCACCAGCCAGAGCAGAGATGAAGATGAGAGTGGATGGGGGCCCTCCAGGCCTGAACGGGCTACAGATAATAGGTCTCAAATGCCACTGGCCTTGAACTCACTGTCTGACCCCAGCAAAGTGTGTGGGAACCTGAGGAGTTGAAGAATAGAAGACTCATTGAGAAGTACCAGGCAGCACAGCCCACAAGACCACCCTCACTCCTGACACCACCTGCAAGGGGTAGTCCCAAGACTTCCCAAAGGTCCCACAATTGTCTGGAAGGACTCACAGAACTCACAGACAGCCTTTACACTCAGTTATAGCTTGTGTAAGGGAAAGGATAACGATTACACTAAGTCAAGGGAAGAAGTACATAGAATACCATCCAGGAAGTCCAAACACAGAGCTTCCAGCTGACTTCCTGAGGATTTATGGATGGTATTTTTCCCAGCATCATGGGTGACAGTATGCAGAGAGAGCTGCCCATAAACCTGGTGTCCAAAGCCCTGTGGGCTCCACTAGTAGCCTTGGTTGACCTTCCATGTGGGTGGGTAGTGTCCAGTCCCTTCAGAGGTCCAGATTCTTCCATGTGACCAAAGCCTCCATAACAGACCACACAGTTAGCTTATTTGACTGGTGGGTCTCTAGGTGAACAGACTCGGTTGTGAGACAACTTCCCAAAGTATTAGAGGTGAGCTCTCAGAGGCTGAGAGCAGAGATGAGACCTTTCTTTGAGGAAGGTGAGGTTGTTTATTCCCCAGTCTTTCCATCATAGACTTCTCCCCCAGACTCAGACACAGCTCAGGAGACAGGAACAGTGGGAAAGAGAGACCGAACAAACACCCAACTGCTAAATGAACACAAGACAATCAGTGACTGGATTGGAATTCTGCACATCTATTTTACACATGTACCTCCCCCTGCACATACATGAACATATGAATAAGACATGATGTGTGGCTATTCATTGAAGTAGTATTTGTTGGCAAGAGTTCATCTGTGTTGGAGAGAGCAGAGCTGCCAGGTATCAAGCAGTTGATTAAAGCAACAACAAGCCAAAGTGTAAGGCACAGTGAATTCTAAATATCTACCCAAAGAGTGCCAAAACCTCATTAGAAAGGCCATATGCACTCCTATGTTCCTGGTAGCACTGGCTATGTTTCCATAACCAGGCAATGGAAACAGCGCAAGGACAGATGAATGGATGAAGAAGATGGGGTACAAATACACACTGGGATAGTAGTTGTCAATAAAAAAGATCAGGCTGGGCACGGTGGCTCGTGCTTGTAAGCTTCAGCCTATGAAGCGGCCGAGGCTAGGGATCGCAGTTCGAGTCCTGCATGGGGCCCGTAGCGAGACCTAGTTCCAAAAAAAATAGCTGGGTGTGGTAGTGTGCGCTTGTAATCCCAGCTACCTGGGAATCTGAGGCTGGGAATTGCCTGAGTCTGTGGTACCCCAGGCAACGAGAGCCTGCGGTTCCACAGGCAAAAATAGCGAGACCTAGTCTCAAAAACAAAACAAAAAAAAGATCAGCTCTTGTCATTTGTGACCACATGTACGGAACTAGAGGGGCTGATGCTAAACGAAGCAAGTCAGTCAGAGCAACAAAAATGGCAGATGGTTTGACTTATAGATGGAATATAGTGACAGAACAAAGGGTCAGAAAAAAACAAACCTATATCAAATCTTAGAGTTCTGTCTGTAGAGCTGAGCTTCCCAGCTGGGGGGAGAAGTTGGGCAACCGAGTGTGGAGGGGCCCAGTGGACTCTGGTGGAGATGCGGGGCCTGTGTGGCAGGCGTGCTGTGCTCACATACCTCTGAGGAGGTGTGGCCCTATGCCTTGGAATTGCCTACGGAGCTATAAATCAATGCCTCAGTAAAGTAAAATAAAAATTAAAGAAAGGTACAGTGAAGCCACTCATCCCTCCCTCTGACAGAATAGCTCTCAAACCGCAATCCTGTTCCACTTCCCCTTGGTAGGTCATGGTCAGAGGGGATCTCTGCAGACTTGGGGGTGCTCCCTGTGTGGAGAAAGCCCCAGACAGGAGCTCCTGGCAGCTCTGTGGCACCGGATAACTGGTCAGGGGCAGAAAGAAGGACTGTGAGTAGAAAGGGACTGAGTTCCAAGTCAGATGCTCCCCTTCCTTTTCTGATCAAGAGTCCTTGGCGGAGGAACCTGAAGGAAGAAACCTATGAAGAGAGTCAGGCTTGAAGGTGCCTGGGCTAGGGATGCAAGTATGTACAGTCAGGGACCCGAGTCCTTTCTGTCCTTCAGGGCTAGGTACATTCACTGTGCTTGAAGGTAGGTGTGGAGAGGGTGGCTTTCCTCCATGAGGCCCGTAGGCTTAGGCCTTTGTCACTGCCAATGGCCCCATCCCAGGACCCACATGCGAATTTCTGACCAGAAGCTGGACCCTCCATAACCTCAGGACCCACCAGCAGGCAATTGGCTGAATCTATTACGGGCCATCCCAGGCATCTTTAGTAAAGAGGAAGTGTCTTGAGCACACAGAGTGAAATGCAGTGAGGCTGCAAGGGGTGGTCATGGGAAAGTCAGAGGTTGCTGTCAAGAGTGCTCTTGGTCCTAGTTTTCTGTGAGGATGTTTATGGTGTGATGAAACCGTGGTGACATGATAAGTCTTTGACAACCCAGAGCCCTGATCATCAATATTAGAAGGTCCTGTTCCAAGGCCAGTCCTTCTGTCCTGGTCTGAGCTGTCCAGATAGCCACAGGTCTACAGTCAGACCTCAGGGGGTCAGAACCTGTACGGTGACCTCTCCCAACAATGATGCCTCCTGATAGTGAAGATCTTTTGTAAAGTGAATGTGTTTAGTCTCACTGGCTAACAGTGGCTTTTCCCTGCTTCATAAGTAACGGGCATTTTTACTTTTGTTGTCATGAATAGGGTTTCTCCCTTTCTTATCACAAACCTGGTTGCTCCATGAAACCCAGAACTTGCCTGGGTTTCCCTGAGTCTTTTCTTTTCTTTCTTTTCTTTTTTTTTTGAGACTAGGTCTCACTATTTTTGCCTATGGAAAACCGCAGGTTCACGTTGCCTGAGGTACCACGGACTCAAGCAGTCCCCAGACTCAGCTTCCCAGGTAGCTGGGATTACAGGTGCGTGCCACTGCATCCAGCTATTTTTTGGGACTAGGTCTCACTGTGTTGCCCCAACCAGGACTCAAACTGCAATCCCTAGCCCCAGTCGCTTCATAGGCTGAAGCTTACAGGCACAAGCCACCATGCCTGGCTTCCCTGAGTCTTTTCTTAATATCATCTTAATGTTCTAAAATATTCTGGAATGTAGGCTGCTTACAAATCACCCTGCATTTCTTAGAAATATGCAGAGGGAAATGACACATAGTGTTTCCAGATATTGTGGTAGTTTCACAGCACAACCAGGGTTTTGAACTGGTGAGCCCATTGTAGGGCCATATCTGCACCTGGCCCATCTCACAGGTCAGGGCACATCATGCTGAAGAATTTTCTATGATTGTTAGAGCCCACTCCACTCAGACTAGAAGGACCAGAGAACTAAAATCCCCTAGGAGGTTCCCCATTTCTAATGGAAGATGGTATATAATAGTATATTTTTGCCTGTGGAACCGCAGGCTCTCGTTGCCCAGGGTACTACAGACTCAAGCAATCCCCAGCCTCAGCTTCCCAGGTAGCTGGGATTACAGGCGCGCGCCACCACACCCAGCTATTTTTTTGGAACTAGGTCTCGCTGCGGGCCCCAGGTGGGACTTGAACCGCGATCCCTAGCCCTGGCCACTTCATAGGCTGAAGCTTACAGGCACGAGCCACCGTGCCCGGCCCCTCTATACTGTTCTATATGGTATCTTGGGTGGGTACTCTGAGGTCTGGTCTACACTGGTTCCCAGAGTTCCCTCAGTGGGAGCAGACTCAAGTAACTGGTTTGACCATGCACTGTTTAGCGGGACTTCCCATTCCTCCTCTCATTTTCTGTTTCTTTCCTCTCTGTACTTTCTGAATCATCTTCCAAACAAGCTACTTGTACTCACCTTTGTGCCAGTGTTTGATTCCGAGGAACCCAAAGGAAGGCAGATGATCATCACATCAGCCATTTCCTGGGACTTGGCTAGCCCTCAATACCTCCAGAACCTTCATGCGATCCTGTTGAGTCCCTGGTCAGCCTTCAAGGAGAGATTTCTAGCTGCTCTTCCAGGTGAGGACATAAGATTAGAGCCCGGCCCAGGACTCAGGCAGGTAAGTTGAAAGCGACTCTCTCCCCTCTCCTCTTAAGGGCATAAGCGGAGGCAATGGGCTTAATGCAGGGACTGGAATTGGGTGTGTGTGGCCTCTACTTCCTCCTGCCAGACACTGTTGTCTGCCAACAGGAGGTGCTCAGTAAGGACTGCCAGTGAGTACATGATGAACCCCGATGGTAGCTGAATAAGTCCTTTTCCATGGATCAGCTGAGCATCATTGTTGATGTAGCTGTGGGAAGTGGCTACTATTGTTACCATCCTGACTTGGTAGATGAAGACCCCGGCAGGAAAAGTGCTGTGCTTAAGCCACACAGCTAGTCTGGACAGAGCTGGACACTACACCAGCCCACCACGGGGGTGACCGATGGGGGTGGACACGTGGACAAAAGAGAAGAGGAGGGAAGAGGTGAAGCCCGCCCCCAGCTGTGACAGTACTCGGTGCCATCTTGGAACCCGTCTCTATCACAGACAGGGTAAATGGGTGTATTCCCTGTGAATTATCTGCTAGCCAGCAGCTCCATCCATCTGCTCATTAACACACACACACAAAAATCAAACCAGCCTTCTGATTCCCAGTCCCTGGGGGTTCAACTACATAACTTGGAAATGACTCTTTATTAAGTCTGATCAAAGGCTCCGATGTTCAGTAATTAGAAATCAAGTCCTCTTCCTTCAGGCTTAGGGCTCATAAACAACAGTCGGATGAGCTTTTTATTTGCCTTGGACCAAAAACCTAGATGGATCCATTTTCTTCTAATTTATCCCCCTCTCAATGCAGGGAAGCAGCAGGAGGCTGAATTTTGCTCCAGGAGGCGCAATGCCCTTCCCCTACCCCCACCACCCCACACCCCCCACCTCCCATCTGCAATGGGCAGGTACTGAAGTGGGCCTGGGAACTAAGATGGACAAGCACATAGAGAGGGGGCCTCTGTGCCAGGTCCAGGGGAAGTGGAGAGTGCCCCCACCTCCCCTCTTGTTTTTTCTTTGAGGTTCCCAAGGCCCATGGGAAAGGGGAGTGTGCTCGGGTGGAGCCTTGGAGACCACGGATAGGCTGATCATCCCTATACCCTTTAGGCCAGAACTGGGGGAGTAGTAAAAAGGTTCAGCTAGAGTAGCAGGGGTTCTTCATTGGAACAGCAACAGTTTATTGAGGATCCTCTATAGGCATGGGGCTCACACGATGAGTGAAGCAAGATGGTACCACCCTTAGAGACACTGCAGGCCAGTGGAGAGGATGGTCTCGTGGAGGAAAAAGTGAAATCCAGAGTCAGCAAGGGGGTGGGCACATGTGCTGCAGAGTGGGAGGGGGGCACAGGATCAGGCAGGACAGAAATGTCTTCACTCTTCCCCCAGTGTCTCCCATGATATGCTGCCCATCTGGAAATGCACCTTCCCGATGGAGCCGTGGTTTCCAAGTTCCTTCTTGCTCCTGGCCCTCAAACTTCCATGTACTGGACATTAGCACCCAAGAAGAGGAAGTCCTAGGAAAGACCAGAGGGGCCAGTGTGGTTAAGCGTACGCTCTACCCCACCAAGGTGCATCTTGGATCTAGAGGGGAGGCGCATGTCCTGGGAAGCAGGAGTTGTGTTGGAAACCAGGTCAGGGCATCAGTTACTGGCGTGCCTCGCCCCCAAGGTCTCCATAAAGCACAGCTCTTGCCAAGGATGTTCTCTCAGGTAGCAATTTATCTGTCATTTCCCAAGCTGCTGCTTCCTGGCAGGCCACATAAACGTCCTCTGTGTCACCTAAATTTTCTCTTCTTGGCAAATAACACAAAACTGAGAGCTGCTATGGTTGACTTTCCCACCTCCGCTTCAGTTCCCATCATCCAGAGAGGTGGGCATTCTGAACTCAGGGCAAAGTCCCGCTCCTCCCCACAGCTGCTCAGCCCCTGTCTTTGGGAATCAAACAAATGGGCAGAGTTTTCCTCGAAATTCAAAAGAATTCGCCAATAGAAAAAACATCTTTGAGTCCCGTCCCATGTGTGAAACTGAGCTAGCTTTCAGAGTTGGCTTCTAGTCTTCAAAGACCCTAGAGGTTTAGACTATACCCCATTTTACAGAGGTGAAAACAGGCTAAATTATCACCTAGTCTTTGCTTAGAGCAATGAGCTGATTTCTGTGAACCCTCAGCAGTACTCGGGGTTGAGTTTCTCTGGATGTCTGGTTTTGGATATTTGTTTTTTAAATGTAGCAGTTGGTCAATATTTCCATGTTCCTACAGATTCTCCTGCCTTACAGTCTCACTAGCAGCTATCATTTATGGTCAGAATAGTGGAGAAAATGATGGAGAATGAGACACTCACTAGCAGCTGTCATTTATGGTCAGAATAGTGGAGAAAATGATGGAGAATGAGACACATTCCTTGGCATGAAAATTGTGTAAATGGTGGTCTGTTGGATGGATGAGACATATTTATCATGGGGGTATAGGAAACCTTAGGTTGCAACAAGGGAATGGGGTTAAAGGGTGTTGTAAGTTTAAAAAGAAAAGAGAGAAAACAGGTATGAGTACTAGCAGTGCAACCATCCAAATTTAAAAAAATGATTTTTAAAAGATGCTTAGAGGAAAAAAAGACTGGAAGGAAGTACAATGAACTTCAAACCAGGGAAGAGCAATGGGATTTATGAATATTTTTCAAAAACCTATATAATATGGCTGTATCATGTGTTTAAAAGGGATAGGGGGAACAGTGCAAAGATATTTATAATAGTTTGTCCTCTTAAGGATTTAGAAGAACATTTTTAAATTTACAAAGAGCTTTCAGAACCTGACTTGCTGGTAAGACTAGGATTGCAGTATTTTCAAAATGAGGTGGTCTTGAGGTCACCCATGGTTGGGGGTGGGAGGTGTGTGGCACAGGCTGTGTCAATACCTATTGCCCCTTAGAGATACCACTTGCGAAGGGTATATGACATCTAGCAGTGTTGAGGAGTTTCCTACCCCCACCAAGAGTTTCCCAGATGGGGTTCCACCCATTAAATCATGGCCTCCAAATTTGAAAAGCTAGTCACACCCTCCCCAAGTTCTCAGAGTCCCCTCGAGCCCACTAACCTTGTGGGTCTGAAGAATAAGGTCGTGGAGTTGAACGTGGTTTAGCAAAGGAAGAGGGAAACCTTGTGCCAGCCACTCTGGAAGTTGAGAAACAACATTGAGAGAGACTTTTTAGCAACATTTTGCCAAAAAGAGTCCTTTTCAAAAGCTCCACAGAGCACATTCCCATTTAATTGTCACTCCCATCTCACGGAAAAGTCACTGAAGCTCAGAGAGGTGAAGTGATTTACCCAAGGTCACACAGCCTGCAGAAGTACCCTATTTCCCAACTCCAAGTCTAGCTCTTTTTCCACAAAATAGTAACGTCCACTCTTGGAAAAGTCCACAGTAATTATTACCATTGACCCGGGGGTAGAGGTTGTTGAGAATGTAGTAGTTGAGGAATGCCTCCAACAGCTCCATCTGGTGGAAAACAGGAAAGGTATACTATAACTATAATTACAACTATAACTATATAACTATAACTATAACTTTATGCTATCTTTCTCACAAATCAGCTCCATGTCACTCTGGGGGTGGGATGGTTCTCTATACGCTGATACCGTATGGCTTGAAGGAAGCAAACTGCAGATAGCTACTCATATCATGCTACTAGTTTTATAAGATAAACCACTAGTTTTAAAAGGTAAGCATTTGATATACACATGCATATGTATGCAAATGAATGTAAATATTTTGGAAAGGTACATGTCCACAGTGTTTTCTCCAGAAAGAACATGGATAATTGACTTAGTATTTTCTCTGATATTTAACTTTAAAAAAAAAAAAAAAACAATGAGAATGTTCTCTTAAATTACTTCTGAGATCAGATTAAAAAAATTTTTTTTAAGTCCAAACAAAATTTATGAAACACAACTTGTATACTCCCTATGTTCCAGGCATAGGGCTCAGAGCATTATCCACATATGGAATTCAGCCTTCATAGTAACCTCTGGAAGGTGTGTTTAATGTTCCCATTTCACAGATAAGAAAATGGAGGCCCACAGAATGAAACTGGAAACTGGGCAGCATAGTCAGAATTTGAACCCTGATGTATGTGATTCTACTTGCCTTGTTTTCCACATTCCATGTTCTGAAAACCTGTTAGAATGACTTTTTGTGAATCTATGTGAATATTTTGTTTTATAGAACATTTTTACATGCCCTGCATGGGTACAGAATTTGTCCCTTATTTCCTGGAAGGAGTCATCCTTCAGGGTCTTGACTGGTGGTGTCTCTCCCTATACCTCATGGGTTTGTTTCCACTTTGTAAGTAGTTAAAGGAGAGTTAGGGCAGTGAAGATAGGGGTAAGGTGGTCAGAATAGCCCAGCTTGTGTGGGCTGGCAAAAGGAAGACAACTCCTGTGAGTTTGACTATCCATCTCCTCCTCAGCTGTGAGGAACAGCTGCCATCACCACCTTCCCCTTTCCAGAGATTTTTTTGTCAATGGTTTCAGGTCACAACAGTCTTCCCTTTCCTCCTTCACAACAGGCTAAGGGCAGTGTGTGTGTATGTGTGTGTGTGTGTGTATCCATTTCACACTTTTCTACCTTGTGGATGTCACTTGATTTTGCTCCCCCCACCCAGTATGTGATTCCTTCTGTTTTAATAACAGAGTCCCTATCTTCCTCCAGGAAACCCCCTTTTCCACTATAGTGTACTAGTTTCAGGCATGTAGATAAAACCCATGCTTGGTCAATTAGCCTTGCACACTTTCTGATCCCAGTGATTGGTTATAGAATGGACACATACTGAGGCTAACACAGTGAGAACTAGGACAGGTATTGTTTTTCTACTCTGTTTTTAAAATAAGTTTAAAAACAAGTCAGTAGGTTTTAAGTTTCTTAAAAAAGGAAACTAAAGGGTTTTCCATTAATTGGAAGAAGATGTCTGAGACTCAGGCCAAAGCAGATGAAAACAGAATGGGTGATAGAGTGTCCTGATTCACCAATTCACACATCTGGATCAAGCTATGCCTGAGGCCTTTAGTCTTGGTTTTCTCATCATTTTCAGTTATAGGACCTTCTATATTCCTACATACTGCTCAAGGCACTTTCAATTCCTTGCAACTCAAAGAATTCTGTACAGTAGATGATTCAATTATATATTATTGTATATTGGGATTAACTGTTTCTTGGCCCAATTTCATGTCCTTGAGAGTTTCTGTACTTTTCTAGGGCAGAGAGAAGCTCTTTTTCTCTTTTCTATTATAGGTGCCATAGCCTTGCTTACTAAACAGTCTAAATTAATTAACACTCTAATCATTTCAAAAATGGAAACAACTTACATTGAATGCTCCAACTTCAGATTCTTTCAGTTCCAAATGTATACTGTAATGAATAAAAGAAGATGGAGAGATGTGGGCATTATCCCCATAGGAAACCTAACCACTGTGGGAATATGCAGAAAGGAGGCACCTACTTGAGAAGACACAGGTCCAAGAGTGGAGTAGGGTGGGAGGACAAAAGATGACCAAGCTACCAAAAATAACGGTGAGGCCTTATGGATAGACTGGCAGAGGCAAAGTGGATCAAGTAAAAGAACTCAATCCACCTGTAATTTCAGGAACTAAATGTAGCTGATATCTGAAAAGTCTTATTTTTTTTTAAAGATAAGCACTACTGGCAACATTATGATGATGATGATGATGATGATGATGATGATGATGATGAGACTAGGTCTCGCTATGTTGCCCATGTTCGTCCCGAACCCACGGACTTAAGTGATTCCTAGCCTCAGCCTCCCAGGAGCTGGGATTACAGGTGCATGCAACCATGCTCGGCTATTTTTTTGAGACTAGATCTCGCTATGTTGCCCGGGGTAGTCTTGAACCCAAAGATTCAAGTGATTCCTCACCTCACCCTCCCAAATAGCTGGGATTACAGGTGCGTGCCACTGTGCCCAGCTCCAATTAGCCAATTCTTTAGAAATTTGGAAGTAATGGGGCATTGGGTAGAAAAGTTTTGTGGAGGCAGGACTGGTGAAACACAGGAATTGAACAGCTGGGATGAAATTTAAGTTTCCTTCCCAAAGTGTGACCCTCCTCTCCCCAACATTCCCAGGAAGATTCATCACACCCCCGCCGAGCTACAGACTTAGAGCAGAGAGAGCCCAGTCGAGCGCCCCCATATGGCCAGGGGGTTCACTTACTTTTCTGGCTTGACGAACGCAGTGATCTTGTTGGCGTCGAAGTTCACCGTGGCGGATGTATTAGTGGTCTGGAAATGCCAGAAGGAAGAAGATTTAAATGAGGGAGGTCCGTGATGGGGTGCGGGGTGGGGAAGGTGACTCTCAGGGTCTGTTGTCTCTGCTAAGCAAATGTCTCCATGAATCAACGCGGGAAATTGCTCTTAGGCTGTAGATTCCCGGAAGGTGCATTTCGGGTGCTCAGTAAATGTTTGAACTTGAACATTTTTTCTTGAAATCGTTGACTGTGACAGCAGTTACATTTTCATCAGATTCACAAGGAAGGTATTGAGTGCCTGTCCCCGGCAATCTCTAAATGAGATCGTTTCTAGTTATTTCAGGGCTAAGTTTCAATCCTGGTGATGACAACGATGATGATGATGATGCTATCTTTAAAATATATGGATAACAATTTTGATGACAATATCAAATTGCAGTTATAACATCTAAGAGCAATTGCCCTTGCAGACATTTGTCTTGTTGAATTCTAAGCCCGAAACAAGAGAGCAAAGTTCTCTATCCTGTGAGCAGGAACCCCCAAGGGATTCCAAATCCCTTAGACAGGGTCCATGGAGAAAGGAGAACCATTCCCAATACTCGATGCAGAGGCAACTTAATGCAGGAGGTTTGTTTACACAAACGAGGAATTGCTGAGATGGAGATGAGAAGATGAAGATGAGAAGGAGATGGAGAGGCGACTCAGGGCATTAGCAGAGGCAACAAGCCACTTCCACCCCAGGACTGGAGAACAGTCCTAGTATGGGAGCTACGAGGGAGGAAACAGCGCTATTAGAATCTCTGTCCAAGACCAGGAAAGGAAAAAGTTCTCTAGCTTCTTTCTTTCTCCTACCCTCCATTCTCATTAAGTGCCTTTCCTGGACTGGCCCAGCTGGAGATCAGGTACAAGACAGCCTGGGAAATGTAGTCTCCACCCGTGAGGCTTAGGTTCAGAACAGAGCAAAGGCTTCTTGGTATATACACCTCCCCATCCCTTCCCCCACCCCCCTGCAGTAGTCCAGACTCAAGTGGTGAAAGGCACAGAGATGCATACATTGAACAAGGAAAATCTGCATCAGGTATGTAAGCATCTGTATAATAAATGCTATAAAGAAAATAATAGGGAGCTGTAAGAATAAATGATAAGGAGGTGATCAAGAAAAGCCCTGGAGAAACTGATATTTAAATTGAGCTCTGGAAGTGTTAGCTAGGGGGGTGAGTTGTGGGAAAAGTTTGCAGGAGGTAAGAACAGCACTTGTAAAGGCCTTTGGTCTTATGGTCTTACCGCACCAAGTAGGAAGACAGGCACCCGGGCAGAGCTGGCAGATCTTGAGAGGAGCACAAAGCCCTTAATCTCCATCTCAAGGGCCAAGGACAGATTTACAGGGCTGAAGTTCAGCAGTGGGGCAGAAACTACTGCTCCCTGGAGCTCCAAGTTCTTGTTGGGGTACAGCCTGGCTAACTGGGGGGGGGTGGAGAGAATGAGAAGATTATGTCAAATGAAAGAAATATGCAGAATAATAGCCCAGGATATGCAGAGGGTGATCACTTAAATGGCGAAAGTTACATGCACAGTCTTCTTAGGGGGCATCTATGAAAATGAATGGATTTGGGTGGAGAACTGAGTGGCTGGGGGATAAGAGTGAATGGGACTTTGCACCCCACACTGTTTTAATGTCCTTTGAGTGTTGAACTGTTATCATCCTGTCAAAAAATTATTTTTTATAGCACCAAGGATCAGCTTGGTCTCTAGTTGGTCCCATGACTGTTGGACTTATGAAGTAAGGTACATTTTGTGGGACATATGTTGGTATTCCTTGGGCTTCTCAGATATCACCACTGAAAATACCACCAGGCAACTTGTGGCCCCACGAGATCCAGGCTTTGAAGGGACAAGAGCACCAAAGCCCACAGCATCCTCCCTTTCACCAGGGGCTAGACTGTCAGCCTTGTAACTGGTGGCCAAACTGATAACAGGGCTTCAAAGAGAAGCCCCTAAGTCCAAGGGAGCTCAGTGTGTACCCACCAAGGGCCAAGGGAGGTCTTACCCTGGGCGCAAAGGACCGGAAGGACTTGGTGGTCAATCGGATCTTAGAATCAGATGGAATCTGCAGGAAGGAGACACAGAAAAGCTTTAGGGTGCTCCACAGAGCTGCAAGTCCAGAGAGGTGAGGTGGGGAATGGCTATGAGTGTAGCTTCTCAACTGCCTGGGGTTGAGAACCCCATGACCATGACCATGACCATGACCATCCAGACCTGCATCAGCACGAGTGCCGAGGCCCTGGCTGCGCACGTTGGGGTGCACTTGACATGCAGGAAACACCCAGAGGGTCCACAAGGGTGGACTGTGCAGCCACAGGCCCAGGTTTGGCTGCCTGCGGGCTTATTGCAATGTGGTCTGGGTTCCTGTCTGATGTGTTCCTCATCTATAAAATGGGGTAACAAAAGTCGCCACCTACCAGGTCCCCATCTAGCACAAGTTCTGGGGCCCAGTGAGACTTAATGAAGCACAGCTGCTTGACAGCATCCTCTAGCAGGAAGGTGGCAGCAGCTGGGGCACGCTGAATCAAATAGTGGTAAGTGGCCCATGTATGAGTGAGAGAGCATCCCAAGGGCAAAAGTCCGCTCCATCCATCTACCGGATGTCCCTGGTTTACGATGAGAGCAAACCCGCCCTAGGCCTGCCCTGTGCTCCTCCCACCATCCTCATTGTTCACAAAGCTTCAGTTTTTAGAAGGGGCTACAAGAAACAATCTTTTGAAATCCAAAAATGTAAAAGAAACTGGAGAAATGTTGATGCTATGACCAACGATAATATTTGGTACCCATTACAGAAAGCCTCACTTGAGACAGTTATCTTAGAAGCAGGTGCTAAGGAGACTTCATCACTCCTTTTCACCATGAGTCACTAAAATCATATGCCATTTTCACTGTGTCTATATGGGAATTCCAGATAAATTTTCTATTAAAAAGATCAACTTGTGGGCACAGTGTCTTCACAGTCATGTTTTATTTCCTACTCTCTGTAATAATGTACATTTATTGGTATATCTATTAGACTGCCCATTCATAAAGAAAGGTTTCTTTAAAAAGGTCTAAAAACCATGAAAATGGGAGAAAATATGAACTAGAATAACATATCTAGACTGGGATGAGAGGAGTAGAATACAGAAGCAAATCACAAAACCTTTTATAGTTACAAGGGAGAAAGCACTTTGAGTTTCTTGGAAGGCAGAGTAAAAAGGGAAATTATATATTTTTCCTGGTCTTGATCTTTTTTCATAGTATAACTCATTATTTTACTGATGTAAATGGAAAGGAAAGGAAAGATGGTAAGTGCTCTTCTGCCAACATCCTCACCATGTCATCTGTGATGGAAAAGTTTAGATATCCATCTTTGTGATATACCAGGCTGGCTGTGTTGAAAACATGATTAGAGATGGTAAAGTAGACCATTCTGTTGTGGTCTTCAGGAAGGTTCATAACAGGAGGAAGGAGGGCAATTCGGGAGTGGTGATGACGATTAAAAATTTCACCCTGAAGAGAGAAACGGAGTCCATATGAACTTTTCAGTCTGTTCTATGACCGGAGAGCTAAGCAAGTTAGTTCTCATGGGGGTGTGTATAGGGGAAGAAGTGGGAACACTAACTAGAGATATTGCCTGAAACTCTACCATTGAAGACTTTTTCCTTTGAATCAGTTTTCTTTATACAGATCCTTCATGGAAAGCTCCCCAATGCTTTAAACTTTGGTATGTGGATCCATAGGACCTACTGTCTGGCTCCTCAATACTACCTAGGGCCAGCTCTGACTGACTTCACCTGGGGTGAGGGAGGTGGGGAAGTTTTAAGGCCTAAGAGTCGGAAGTCACTTGTGAGAGGGTACTGGCTCTGGGAACACTCCCTACCAGTCCATATTGCCTGGTCCTCAACACAGCTGGCATCACTGGGTAATGAGGACAGACTGGAAGCAAAGGGCATGGGAGGTCCCAAGAAAGAACAGACTCCAAGGGAATGCTACACTGGAGTTGGACCCAACCAAGGCCCTGCTCCAGGATCCTCACCTTAAGCATCACGTCCAGTGTTTGAGCTGTTACTTGTGGAGCCTGCACTAAACTGTAATCAATACTGATGAAACTGTCAATCTCTGTTGAAACTGCAGACCAGAGGAAAGGCAGAATTAGAAGTAGGCAGAGGACAAGAGGTGAGGGCACTGGCTAACCCACACTCCCCAAAATTTGTTGTAGTTTGTGATCAACAAATTCAATAAAGCTTCAGGATACAAATCAACATCTAGAAACCAGTAGTGTTTTTACACTAACATGAAATATCTGGAAAGGAAAGAAAAACAAGCAAGAAGAAAACAATCTCTGAATTCATTGAAAACTACAACTTTGATGAAAGTAACAAGGAACAAGCAAATGGAAAACATACCCTTTGTTCATGGATTGACAGAATTAATAGCACGAAGACATCCATACCATTTAACGTCATCTATAGATTCAATGCAGTTTTTATAAAAACACCAATGGCATTTCTCACAGAAGCAGAAAAAGCAATCCTCAAATTTGTATGGAACCACAGAAAATCCTGAATAACTAGAGCAGAACAAAACTAGAGGCATCACACTTTATGACTTCAAACGCTGCTACAAAGACAGTGTGACACCATCATAAAAATAGTCAAGACAAGGAAGCAATTGGTATCAATCAACTGATAGATAAATAAAATGTGTGTAAGTACATATATACATAATAATATGTGTGTATAATATAATAATCTTCACTCATGAGAAAGTAGGTGACCCTGCTGTATGTGACAACATTAATGGAACCAAGGACATTATGTTAAGTAAAGTTAGACAGAGAAAAACAAATAATTATGATTATCACTTATATGTGGAGCCTTAGGAAGCTCAATTTGTAGAAGTAGAGAGCATAATATAGTACCAGGAGTTGGGGTGTAGGAGATATTGGTCGGAGTATAAGAAGCCTAAATTAGAAAATGAAAAAATTCTGTGGGTATAATACACAACATTGTGAACATAGTTAACAGTACTGTATTATGCACATGAATATTACTAGAAGAGTAGATCTTAAATGTCCTCAAAAGAAAAATGATCATTACATGCAGAGATGTTAGCTAAGGTTACAACGGTAATTTCATTGCTGTATCTGTGTATACAATCAGCTAATGGCACTTTCAAATTTCAAAATGTTATGTCAATGTTACATGTCAGCAAATCTTGATAAAATAAAATTCAGCTTTTTAAGATTAAAAAAATTGTGTGCTATGGCCAACAGGCACATGAAAAACTGCTCAACTTCGCTAGTAATAAGAGAAATGCAAATCAAAACAACAATGAGATACCACCTTACACCAGTAAGAATGGCCCACATCCAAAGAACAGACAACAAGAATTGCTGGCGAGGATGTGGAGAGAAAGGAACACTACTACACTGTTGGTGGGAATGTAAACTAGTCCAACCAC